>JZLH01S0631256.1:0-19184 GCA_001188425.1 Eucidaris tribuloides | reverse complement strand
TTGTGCAGAGCAGAACACTATCCTTAATGGGTAAGTATCAGTATTTATTCTTCATAAATTTAAACATCACAGAAACCACTAAAAACAATACTTAAACGCATAAAATTGAGACACAGAGCTAGTATAGTTTGCTTTTGTTGTGTTTGTGTGTGATGATGTGAATGTGGGTGTAGTTTGACTGTAAAGGACATGTGAGACATGACTACGTGACTTACCTACAGCAGATGACTGATCGACAGGACATGGCCAATTCCAGGAAATCTTTGCGTAGATCAAAGGATAGCGCAAACATCAGTGCCTGGTACAAAATAGAAGCACAATGTAATGACAGTATGATTATACACAACCAAGCGAATGACCTCAACTGATATACATCAATAATCATCAAATAAGGGCACTGCCGGAAAGGAGAAGGGAAAGAACAAGGGGGTCCTGACCAAGAAATGTATCTTTGTGTGCTTTGTTCACTTTTGGGGTGGTGGGAATGGATCTCCTGTTTTGCTTCAAGTAAAACTTGAGATCGCCTTTTTTTTGTTGACTATCATATTTTTACACCCTACACAGTGTCTCCTCATTGAAGAAATTCCAATTATGTCACAGCATCAAACAATTAGCAACACTCTATTGCATCAAAGATATTTCTTCATTTGATTCATTAAACAAACTTAGTCATATCTTAGTATATATCTGGACAACTACCCCCTAGACACTTACTCCACGAAGGCAACTACCATCCATAGGCCTTCAATATGGCTTGGTTGAAAAAGTAGGAAAAATTACAAGCAAAATTCTCCAAAAAAGTAGAAGAAAATTAGGATTCAATCCACCAAAGTAGGAGGAAAGTGGGATATTCTTAAGTAAGTACTATCTGGAGTGGTAACCCTGACGAAAATAGAAACATACAGAATACGCGGGGAAAAAATTCTAAGATTGGCGAAAAAGCAGAAATCCGCTGAAACAAATTTTCCCTAACAACTGGTAATGATGGTACTTACAGTACTCTCAGCAACAACCTGTACAGCCTACTCAACTCCAAACAAATATTAAACCTATCGCAAAGGGGATTTTTCCCAGGGGGGCCACCTCCATTGACAGGTGGATATCATGCGTGACCACAGGGTTTTGAAAAGTACCCTAAACGAGTATTTCACCTTTCCGAAAATCCACCCCTAAACAAGTATTGTGTGTGTGAAATGGTACTCTTAACAAGTATTAGTGTGAAATGGTACCCTTAACAAGTATTTGCATAATTTGACCCCCCTAAACAAGTAAAACGGTGATGCAAACATTCTTTAGGCAGGGGGTGCACCATTGATCCCTTTTCCAATATTTGTACGCACATTTCACTAGTACATGTACAAGATACAGATTCAAGATACAAGATAATTTATTGTCTTATTATAAAACATATACACATAAAATTTAATTTCTGACAAAAATCATATTTCAAGTGCATATAATTAAATAAGATATAGCTGAATATATAACACATGTCTTAGACGAGATTATATACCTCATATAAAGATTCTTATCATTGATTGGTCAAAACTCTATAACGTGATGCGGTGATAATCTATCTATCACAGTTCCTCGAGGGTTTGGGTGCCTGTCACTTGACCTAAGGTCAAATGATAGGCACCCCAAACCCTGTGATAGAAAGCGTAAACCCTCGATCCGGGACATATTTGCCCGCGCACACACGTACGTACGCACGTACGTGTATGCACCAAAGATGATACAGCACCGCAGCGCTTTAGGATCTTTGGTATGCACAGTATATGATATGCAGCGCGCGTCCGTGTATTGCTTTCAACCGTGGCTAGATCTTGTCAGACTTACCAACTGATCCCAACTGATGTTACTGATCTGACCAAGATACGGAATAGGCCAACTGATGAAGAGGATTTAGAGCATTTACTGAAGAAAGCAACAATACAAAGAGATAAATCAAGTACCCGGTCTTGTCGTTGAGGATTACTTCAAAATGCAACATTGTCATTGGCGACATCGCTAGGCTAGTACGACTACGTTAGTCGCACGGTACGTACATAATACACGCGACTTCGGTTATCACACAGTACAGCTGTACGCGCAGCGCATGTTGGTGTCAACGTGACTGTGACTCGAGTGATTTAATAATTGAATTCTCTTGATACCACTCGTAATTGTTAAACTGAGACTTACAGTTAGACCTATTCATGAATCATTTAAGAGGATGAGGTATATAAAACAAATATTTACTGCTCTGTAATCGGATGGTGGTTTCAATTATCGCTCCCTCGGTGCTGTTCATACCAACCCTTCTATCACCCCCTCGGCTTTGCCTCGGGGGTGATAGAAGGGCCGGTATGAACAGCACCTCGGGAGTGATAATTTCCACCACCATCCTCATGAGCAGTCAATATTTGTATACTGTACAGAATACATGATACACACAACCCAGGAGGGCCACTTGGTGTATACATGTGCGTCCAAAGAAAATGCATAAAAAGGATCTCTTTTCGTGCGGGATTCCGTGATACGGGGCATCAACAACACTTCAGATATGGGGATCCCGCGACGATCGGCAGATCCCACCGCGTGGGAATGTCAAACAAAAATGCCTGACATCGACCCCGGACATCTACTAACTATCTTCACTCGAAAATCAGACCCTAAACACGAAGGTTTCTGGGGCGAAAAGTACACACTTTTTCAGTATTTTAGTGATTTTGCTACCCTTTTCACGTTAGTTACGTATGGTGCCCAATCTTAAAAACGTTCCCTTTTTACGTAAATTTTTGGTCACGAGGCGAAAAAGTACACCCTTTTTTCAGAATTTTAGTGTTTTTGATACCCTTTTCACGTTACGCGCGTAACGTGCCCAATCTTAAAAAAGTACCCTTTTTTACGCGTTTTCTTGGTCACGCATGATATCAACTAGTCAATGGAGGTGGCCCCCCCAGGGGATTTTTTGACAAAAAGTTTTTAAAAAAGTAGGAAAATAAGGATTTTTAGGGGAAAAAGGGGAAAATTATAATTTTCACTAAAAAGTAGGAAAAAGTAGGACCAGTTGAAGTCCTGCATTCAGACAATTACCCTCTAAGACATCTACCTTCAGGTATTCAATGGTAGTTTTCCGGTAAATGTCCCAGGGGTAGTTCATACCCCCCCCCCCCCCCCACCACACACTGCCAATCCTCCTAGGTAATCTAGATCAGATCCTCACCTTGCCATCGATAATCAGTCCCACTTCATTCTCTTTGCCAAGTTGATCCCCAAAGGTTGTGATGTGCCTCTGGAGGTTCTCTCTCACTTCATCGTGACTTGTCTCGTTGATGATGAGTAAAGGCATGGACAGATTCAACAGTTTACAGGAATAACCTGAAGACAGATTTAAAGCAAAAAGTTTCCAAAATCATTGATGTGTTGGATTCAGAGAATCCAGGACATTTCATTAAAAATCCAACAATATAAGTTCGAGAAAATGTAGTTAAGCTTTTGAAGAGATATGTTTACCAACAATAAAGCTGTATGAGGGTGATTCTGCTTAAAGGCAGGGAATCACATTTGCACCCCTCCCACAGCACAACTTAACATCACTCATGTCCTTAGGCTATTCATGACGGAAATGTCTATGCAATCTGAATATTACAAATAACCTAAATTTGAAAAATGCACACACAAAATTCACCGTTCAGTGTATGTTCTAAGCTACGAATTTTGTCTCTAGGAGACAATAATTCAAATCAAAGTGTAACGGTCAATATAATTCCGCAGAAACTGAGTTTCTAGCTCCTATACTCCACTGAAGGTTCTTAGATGTTATTGGTTTCTATATACGAGTGTATTTACACAATTATGTTAATTTTCAGGCATGCAAAAGAGACGCCCTACCTTCTAGTCTGTGATGTCACTCCAGAACAACTATATTTCAGCGTGTGTGAATGTTGGTTAATATTTCTTTCAACTAATTTGGTTCCGGTGTCAGTTTTTGAGTGCTCCCGACCAAATCATGTCAATACAATTTAATTAATGCAACAATTAATAATGCAAGCAGGAGACAATACATGAAACACTGCAACTACTATCAAGCATTATAGAAAGATGTAGCCAGCAACTTACAGGAATAAATTAAGAAATTCTTTATAATTCAAAGCATGCAATATTCTGAATTCTTACATACATTATGGTGCAGTATAGCCAGGAATACAGTGTTATGCAACACACTTTCATACCAACTGTCAGTTCTTGCCAACCAATCAGATTGCACTTGCACTGGCCTTGAGCTGACCTGACATGACTGATGTATGTCACCCAATGTGTGTTAATCACGCCGTATCAATTTATGCACTTTTTAATCAATAAGCTCCTCCCCCTATAGCTGTGTCTATGAGACAATTTCGTAAAGATGTAAAATTAACAGGAATTTACTAATTGATAAGGCCTTGCTGAGGGTAAGTGTCACACAGTACTGCTTGTTTAGGCTTACTTTATCACCAGTACCATAATTCTCACAATACTCACAATGCCAATTTTTTTCTTAACTTATTCTTGTTAGTTGCCAGCTACATCTTCCTTTAATATTCTTACCAACATTAATGGCCGTTTCTTGCTTGTCACCTGTCAGCACCCATATCTTGACATCAGCTCTGATAAGTGTGTCAATGGTTTCGGGAACACCCTGTACAGAGGGTATAAATCAGTCAAAATATGTCTTTTTCTAGAATATATCTTGAATACTTTGTATTAAAAGAGGAAGTGAATTTTAAATATTATTTCAAACCTTCAAATCCAATTAATAACTAGTCTATCTTTATGTGGAGCAATCTGTATACAACGAAACACCTGCAACCAAATTTGTCTGTGTAACACTTCTTATGCAATGCACAATCAATGAAATCAAAAGTGATAAATTCATATGAAATCATCATAGCAAATCAATTAAATCATTTCAAATCAAATCGTATGCCATATAGAATCTTTAATCAGAGTATCAAAATATAGCTTAATCATGATTGAATTTGGTACATGTCAAGTATAACATATACATCATATCAAATAACTAGAGCAGTTCGACTGCGCGCAGGTCGATTGGGTATGCCTCCGCAGCCTGCACTCCCATTCCAATTGATGTAGTTGAAAGCCTTCAAGTATACCATGTGCAAGACCAATTAGATTGATAAGCCATAATGATAAGCCCATGTTAGACCTTTGACCAAGATTACAGTTTAAATCCAATTTAAGCCGCTCTCAAGTTATCGCACCCGGTCTTAGAAACTTTGGAGCGGCACAATACTCCAGACATATGTTAACCGCGCCCAGGTGAAACTCTTTGTATGATGCACATTGACCCTTCTCACACTCCTCCAAGAGTCAGATTTTGAATCTAGGTTAACATAATTGGTGCCTCTATATAAGATACTTCTCGTCCAAAGTGTCTACATCAAAATCCGTAGAGAAAGGTCATTCCACACAATCTTGAACATAGTGTGATCATCAGAAGTATATTGTGATGGCACCGACAAATTTCGAGACATAAGTTATAGGCCAAGGTCAAAGGGGACCTGTCTAGACCTTGTGGCCTGAAGTCAATATGTATACTGATTTGTGTTACGCCGATAACTGAGAACCCTTGATCCATTTCTCCTTTAAGATGTCTTAAACTTACATGATTCCAAGTTATGGTTTACTGACTAGCATCACCAATATCATAAACTTGATTTCTGAACCGCAAATGGGGACAATGACCAATTGACCGAACCAAGGGCCGTCTACTCAAAGGTGTCTCTCGAACAAGGTCACCGCGGGTACGAGTGTCCTAAAAATCAGACATTTTATAAGGCCTCTGCTATCACACACCCATTTTGGGCGCCTCAGTTACCGCGATTACTTGAGACCGCGTGGTGACCTTTGACCTTTGACCTTTCAGCTCCAAAATCTTAATCAGTTCATTGGTGGCTCATAGTACATACTTGGTCCTAGTTACATCAAATTTTGATCAGGCGTTTCTCAAGTTATCGTCGTATAAAAACAGGTAATCAAGCAAATCAACATATTAGCCGTGACCTTTGACTTTGACTTTCAGCTCCAAAATCTAATCAGTTCATTGGTGGCTCATAGTACATACTAGGTCCTAGTTACATCAAAATCCGATTGGGGTTCTCAAGTTATCGCGGTAACAGCCAAATCAGACATATTTAAGCCCGGTGACCTTTGACCTTTGAGCCCCAAAATCTAATCAGTTCATTGGTGCCTCATAATACATACTTCACCCAAATTACATGACAATCCGACCAGTCGCTCTCAAGTTATCGCGGTAACGAGCCCAAATCAGACATATTTAAGGCCGGTGACCTTTGACCTTGACCTTCAGCTCCAAATCTAATCAGTTCATTGTGGCTCATAGTACATACTTCTCTAGTTACATCAAAATCCGATCGGGGGTTCTCAAGTTATCGCGGTAACGAGATCGGTAAACGGCACGAACGGACAACCCGAAAACATGATGCCTCCCGCAACTTCGTTGCGGAGGCCATAAAAATTAAATCTTTAACTGGATATCAAAGTATAAATTAAATCACATTTTAATTTGTTGCACCGGAAGTATAATGTACAACTCACAACACATCATGATATTAATTATGATTAATTAATCAATTAATTGAAAATCAAATTACATCTGAAGCCATGAAATAAGGCATTTATGTGGGAGGCTTAAACAAATCTATAAAGTAATATTCAAACCAAAAATGTTTTGTGTGTTTGATTTTACCAATTTTTTGTCTTAGCTATTGAAAGTGCAAACAAAACTTACATCTTGAAGTTTGTCTTCAATGGCCGACGCCCCGATGAGGGTAAAGTTCATCTCAATGAGTTCAGCGGCCTCGGCTAGCTTCTCGTCTCTGTTCTGTATAGCCGTACTAGCCTTGTAGTAGGTTCCACTCCATTCCTTGAAATGATAACGTGGTATTTGTATAGATTAAATGGAAAATATTCTCTCCTAAAATATACTCATTGGTGATCTTTTTGTTTGATCATGAAGAGTATATAATTCTTAAATGATCGTTACAATATTGTTAATTATCAAAATATGGAATCTTCAGTATCCAGATACAATTGCACTCACATACTATGTGCACAAGTCTCTCTGTGTGACAAAGGGTCAAAACAATTAAACAGCTTTGTAAAACTAACTGGACTTTATTTCAGTATATGTGATTTCATTTTGGTGTCAAAAAATATGTTTATAATTGCTTTAATTTGTGTTCATCATACCATTTTATCATGGTCGAATGTATTATAGCATAATAAACGAACTACAGTACAATAAAACATTTTTTTTTCAAAGTAAAACAAATACACATTGTCAGATTGATCACAATTCTCAATGTGATTTTCCCTATTAAAGACTCAAAAAGCAGAAAAAACTCATGATTGCAAAAACCTAGTTCCATAATATTCCAATCAATTCAAATCCTAATAATAGCAATGGATTACTGTTTCAGTGGACACAGGAAAATACTCCTTTAATGTAAATATATTAAACTCATCTGATACATATTGTAAATTGTGGGATATTTTGTCATAGCCACTTAAAAGCCAGTGAACATTACATAATATCACTACAATAAAAACTAAAAAATGATCCCCCCCCCATTCTTTTTTTTTTGGGGGGGGGGGGGGGCAGCCATAAGAAAAATCTTTATCATCCTCCTGTCTCCATTTGCACATGATGAAACCATGTATCTCACCAATAACCTACTGGTCATTTTTTACATCAGGTGTGTTATGGTTGCCTACCTCATATTCTTGCTTGGAGATTTCTCTGAAAGCAAAGCACAAAGTCCTCAGTCCTGCAATGAAACAAAAACCGTGAACCATTAATTATATAACAGCACAGAAACTTTAATTTATCACA
Source organism: Eucidaris tribuloides (assembly GCA_001188425.1). Classification (NCBI taxonomy): domain Eukaryota; kingdom Metazoa; phylum Echinodermata; class Echinoidea; order Cidaroida; family Cidaridae; genus Eucidaris; species Eucidaris tribuloides. The sequence goes on along the minus strand of JZLH01S0631256.1, from coordinate 11,284 downwards.
CAAAAATAGAAATGGAAACTAATTTTCTAGTCTCCTGATATTTCTTATTAAAATTGATATGATTCCATATGATTCCATATCTTTTTCAGTGGTAGAATGGGGCCGGGGGCAAATTGGTTGCAGTTATCATCACATTCTTGTCATCTTCAGAACTACCCAACTTGTCAGCCTAAACTATTGCCATAAATTTTCCTTGTCACAATTACTGATGAAATTCAGAATTCTGTGTAAAACTTTGAAAGCCCCACCAAGACCTATCAGATACAACAAATAGAATCAAAATTTGCCAAGAAAGAAAGAAAAAACATTTTTTTGTGTGTGATTTTGACTAAATCATGTATAAGATCTCAAAGATACATTTTTATTCACTGTGCTAACTATACCATTTGTAGTTAAATCATGCATCGACAGTGCACCTTTCAATACTCACCTTCTGAAGCAAACTGCTCCAGGTGTCTGACGGTGGCTTGTGTGAATTCTTGATCTGAAGCTAACCTGTCGTAGATCACTGTGTCCTGAAATATGGAACACAAGTGGATCAGTAAATTACACAATGTTAAATATAGACAAGTTTCATTTGGAAAACAAGACATTGCTCCAACCTCCACAACTAGGTGGCTTCTAAGAGTACAACCAAATGTGAGTATCTTCATCTATGCTGCCCCCCCCCCCCATCACAAAAGGGCATAACTTACATTTTGGTGTTTTGGAGATATTGAGCAAAATGTATTTTGTTCAAAGCCTTAAAGTCTTACTCAGTGTCCTTTTAAAGGTTAGTGACATGATTGGGAACACTTGAAAATGCCTCAAGAACCAAATGAGTTGAAATATATACCAACTATACACCAGCTGGAGTGGATCTCACAGCTGGAAGGATTTGTCTCTAATTTGTTTACTTAAGGAGAATCAAGCATGAACATATTGGTATTTTAATTCTATTGGGGCACGATAAAAATAGGACCCATAGAGAGCCACCAGCAGGTTTGCCTGCCACAAGGGATATTGACAGATATTTTAGAATGAGTCAACGTTCGACTACAAGATATTCACAGGAGAATCCTTGCATAGTTTACTTGATTCTAGAGTAGTTCCAGCCCAAGTTGAGGACTTTCCCCAATCATGTCATTTACCTTTAACAAGCTGGTTATGAAACAAAGGGACACTTGTAATTAATATTTGTTTTTGTTTTGCATGTTTAACATGATATTCGGAGTCCCCTACACTATATAACTCAATTTTGAAAAAAAAAATGTCCGTTATGCCCTTTTGTCATGGGGGGCAGTATGCACTTCTTTGGTTCAGGAACAGCTGTAAACCTGGGGCATTACATCATTTTTCGTTGTACTCAAGAAGCATCCTAGCTATGGAGCATGTCACATTCTCAAAACACACATCCCCACTTCGAGAGCGTATCATGGGATGGGCCCCGATGGCACTAACTTCTATTGTGGTCTATATACACAACTGTCAAGTTTCAAATCCCAATACTTTTCATATACACTGTTCAAACTTTGACATCTGACTAGCCCCTACAGTATTTTGGTTTGTTATGAGCTATTGAGACAAAGTGTAAAAATAAAAGTTTCAATATTTTTGAAATAAATGTAAATAAATATTTTGTGTGTGATTTCTCATAATTTTTGTTAATACATTTGAAAAACAAAATAAAACAAAACATGATTAACAAATTTGAAAATTGTGAGTTAAAAGTCAAATTAAGCAGTATCACATAAAACCAACATTTTTGAATTAGTTGAATAATAGATAGTTACCATTATTAACTCTTATCTGATTTATCATGTGAACTCAGGGAAGTCTAACTCATGAGATTTGAACAATGTGCAGATTACTTAACAAAAATTAACAAGAAATTGATTAGCTACTAATTCAAATAAGTCACTTACAGCTCCTTTACAAAACAGCAGAATTGTACCATTGTTTGTCCTGACAATGACCGACATTCTCTTGCGATCACTGAAAATGAAAATAAAAACATTAAGAAATAAAAACAAAACACACAAAAATGAATTTGCCCTATTGGGACAATTAATATTGTTAATCAATATCTATTCAGTGAGAGTGTTGTGTATACTCATATCAATTTAATTTGAGTATTTACATTACAAATTTCAGTTAAAAAATATAATTGGCTAAAGTTTGCAGATGAAGACTGACATATACAAAGATACAATGCTTAAAATATGGGATCCATACGTGTTTATCATTTTTTAAATACACACGTGTATAAAAAAACATTTGTATACAGGTAATTTGTTCAAACCGTGTGTGTATGAAGTCTAGTCTGAATTCCAAACTTCAGCTGTAGCTTTCATCCACTGATTACTGAACTTGGTAAAGTCCGCAACTGCCTCTGTGTGGCTAAGGCTGCTTGGCTATTTTCAATAGTGTGGGTTTTAGGGTTCTGACTAGGTAGGCTTTGATTAACAAGCTGGTATTCAGTTTCACTAGATGATACATGAATAGGCCTTTCTTTATCAAAACTGTTTTTCCTGGGCAAAGTCTTTGTGCAATGTGAACATGAAATTTTATACATTATCACTAGAGTGCTTATTTCGTTGAGTGGCTGATAGAAGGGCATATCATAATGGTCTATGCAAAAGGGGGCTAACAATAAATTACTTTCAACCCAACAGACTGACAGAAAGATCTAAAGAGATCACAATACTTCGATTTAATCTGAATCAAGCCAATGTTTGGTGGCAACCTATCGTTAGTGCCCTTTTGCTTTAGATCATATGTTAACACCCTTCTGCGAGCCACACAACAATTTCTTCATAAGCTCAAGTTTGGGTATGTTAATCAATAACACACTATTTAAGAACACAACTATTCCCATATCCAAAAGATTTGTGGATCTGATTATTTTTTATTAATTCTCATCTACACAGTCAAACACATGTTCTACTTTCTTACCTTGTGAAATCTAGAACATTGAGGATTTCATATTTCTCCTGTTTCCCCATCTGTAGAAAGAAAAAGTCAAAAGATATGTTATCCTCCCAGGGGGGCCACTCAGATATATCAGTGTACACATGCATGTCTATGTATTTTAAAAATACCCCCTATACAGGTTTCAGTCTTCCATGAAAAAATGCCCCTAAACAAGGATTTTGCGCAGTTTCTCGTGAAAATTAATCTCCTTAACAGGTAACGCGTCCAGCTGCATGAATTAAAAGCACCCCTTTTTGTTGAAAATCAGCGTTTTAGCACAAAGAAAGTGTGTTACGCGTTAAGCATGAAAAAAAGACCCCTTTTTACCCCTTTTTTTAACCCCTGGGGTTATCCTTAATGATGATTAAAGTATAACAGTTGGGGGGGGGGGGGTGTCAGGTGCTAGCTGTCACGGGGAAGGGAGTTGTCTTGATATGGGCCAAATCGATAGTGTGTAGATTGGTGTCAGTCCAACATGGATGGAGGAACGAGATCGGATTATAGTTACATGTTATCAAGTCTGAGTGATGAAGTAATTTTGGAATTCTTTAGTCGTCTGGTTTGACTATCAGTAATTGTGTCATAGAGGAAAAGGTTACATGTAGCTTTCTCCTGATCAAGAACATAATACAAGACAGAAATTATTATTTCACTTACCACCATAATTTCCACACTTTCGGGTGTCCTCTCAATAAATTCAAATCCTAACTTGGCAGCTGCTTCGACAAGTGCTCCCTCATCTGAGAAAAAAAAAAGACAGAGAAAAATGAGGAAAAAATATGCAGTTTGAGCAATTAAACACATATTAATCAATATTCACAATGTTTTTTTTAAGTGCCTCATGACTATTAAGGTAGCACTATCTAATTACATACTAATAAGACAAAATTGATTCTCAAGTTATTTAATAATACTGTGTAAGTTTAACATTGTGCACATTACAATACATTTTCTCACAAGGGATGAAATTCTGCCATCCTGTAAAATTCAGTTCTTGATCTCATACAAAAAGTGGTATGGCTATCCAGTTTGATTTTTTTTCTTTTGGTAGTGTTCATTTATGACAATAATTTAAAATGCTTAATTACTTTCTATTCTATCTATTTCTAAAGAAGAGGTGTAAAACAGGAGGAGGAAGAGAAAGAGGAAGATGAGGAAGAAGAAAAAGAAAATGAAGAAGAGGATGAAATGAAAAGGAGGATAATGAAGCAGAACAATAGCAACAATAAATTACAATAAAAATATTTTTGCTACTACTGCAACTACTACTACGACGACTACAACTACTACTATTTTTACTACTACTACTAAAACGACTACCACTACTACTACTACTACTGCTACTACTACTACTACTACTACTACTACGACTACTACGACTACTACTACTACTACTACTACTATGACTACCACTACTACTACTACTACAACTACTACTACTACTACGAATATGATGTGGTCTTGTTGAGGGTGCAGCAACCTTCCGTTACTAACTAGGGTAACCTGACATTTGCTTCAGCAACAATTGCTCAAGCCAGTGATAATAAATCTGATAACCAATATTAAACTGGAGTAAGGGTTGTGGTTTGGTCTTTGGCTGAGAATACAAAAGTAGCATGAGGGCCAGGGTTATGGTTAGTATTTAGCAGTTTTTCAGAGCAAATGTCATACAATCACAACCAGAAAACTGATAAAAGTAAGTCAATGTTAACTTTGATCCTACCTGGCGATGAGGCTTGGTACTGTATCCTTCCATCTGGATCCTTCTCTGGAACCACGGTGTGACAGACAGCCATCATGGTGACAAACATTCGTATGTGTGGGGCTGTGTGCTGTCAACAAAACACATACACATCAGTTAGAAATTATTGCTTAACACTCTGACAATCTGTGGGTCCCAAGATCATTATCACAATACAGTTAGTGGGACTGAGGGGGTTAAAGGCATTGTATTATAATGTAGATGCTTGTTCTGACCAAAAAAAAATTGATTTTTCCAAGGTTTGAGCTAACATTAAAATGGCTTAATTAACATCGAAGAATACAAATGTTGAAAAAAAATATTATTCCGAAGACATATCTAAAGAAATATCACCATGATAACAAAAAGTTCAAGAACAGTTTATGCTGTTGGGTAATGGGTATGGCACAACCAATCACTTTTACATTTTCATTTTTTTAAAGCACATGAAAATCCTTTTGATGTGCACTTAAAGATTAAAGTTTTCATTTCAAACTATAACAGGAACACACTGATCTCCAATTTTAAAGTAGAAACAATGGCACATTTGGTTAAATAAAAAAAAAAACTCTGTTAACCCTTTTGAGCCAACAACAAAGCAGTTCATCTATGCATATTTTCCTGAGCTCTAAACTTACACCTGTCATCATGACTGAAATTATGTACATTATCATTTCAATGAGACCAAAAATAGGAAGGAGAACTTACATGTGTCTCCAAGTGTTCTGCAATCTTGTTATCCGAGAATACGTCCAAGTCAGGATTGTCGCTGGAGAATACAGAAGAAGAAGGAGAGGGAAGAGACATGTGACAGATAAATATCAAACACAAGCAACACTTTATTTTGTACATTGTGTGGTGCTATTTATCAGTCTAGTAGTTATCAAGTTAACTCTTTAAGTACCAATGCAAGAAAACTCTTAGACTTTGCTTGCAGGGTTGGTGCCACAATGCTCCCAGAATCAAGTATACTGTTTCTGCTGTAAAAATTTCATAATCATACATTGCCTCCTTGTTGTATAATTATTGTCGGAAAATGCAGTGACAGTGAAATTTGTTGTGCAGCTTTCTATGGGTTCAATTTTTTTTTTCTATCAGGGTCAAAGATTTATTCAGTACTGATAATTCCTTGCTTGTTTCTCCCTCAAGTAAACAATTTAAGACAAATCCTCCCAGCCTGAATATACACTCTGGTCAGTGCATATACATGTATTGGTATAGGTTTCAACTTTTTGATTCATGTGGAAATTTTTTACTTCTCCTAGTCATATCACCATCCTTTAATCAGTCCCACAGTTAGAGACAGTAGTAGTAGTAAGTAGTAATCCAGGTTTTAAATCCGGTTTAGTCCCCGAACTACGGGGGTGGCCGGATTCACCTCGCACTCACAGAAATCACCCTCACCCCCTCCCTCCACTTTACTCTATTCAGCGCATCCTCCTCCCTCAACCCAACCCTCCTACTCTCCTCCACACCTGCTTCTTCCATGTCTTCTGTGATTCTTTAAGAGACAGTGATTTTCCGTTTCAAAAAATGGTCTTTTCTGTTTCTGAAAACCTGTAATTCCATTTCATTTTGATCTAAAAATGAAAATTCCATTTTGTCACAATAAAATATAATTACCCAACAAAAGACATGAATTCCATTTTGCAAAAGTGAATTCCATGATTTTTCACATGAAAAGTAAAGAACCAAACCGGATTTTCCATTTTGATTTATCGGAAATGGAAAATCTCTGTCCCTACACAGTACAAGTGGCTTCAGTGAGATAGAACGGAAAATTAGCAATTGCCCAGGGAAGTACGGTCCACCATAAACCCACAAAAAAAAAACCAAAACACTGTCCCTCTTCACCACACTCGCATGCAAGATTCAGAGGCAGAGATCTGACTTACCCATACGTGAGGCCTGCTATCGTGCAAGTCTTGAATTCCATGATGTTTTGAGTTAATGTCCCCGTCTTGTCCGAGAAGATGTACTTGACTTGCCCCAGCTCGTCATTCAGATTCGAGGTCCTGGCCGCAGCGGGTGTGTCCGTTTCCGGGTAGTACATGTCAAGGTCCTGTCATGGAATATTTACAAAGAGGGTTTGTTAAAATTGACTCAGATATCTTGGATTATTGTGACTCTCCTTGTCTGATTTTTGACAGTCTTTTCAACTATGAGATTATTTCACACAACAGGTGCTACCTAATAAAACTGAACATGCTCATCACATGAAGAACTGGCAGACAGTTTTTCCCTAACCCCACCCCCCTTCCCAACTCAATACTAGTCACCCATAGCACAAAGTTGCCAAATTGTGCAGAGCAGAGTGAAGAAACCCGAGGAATAAACAAAGTATGTTTAAGCTAATTCCTTCCCAGACAAGCCACCAAAGTCTGTTACAATGCCTTCACAAAGAAAAGGAATTGCAAAAGAAAAAAAAATTCTTAAGTTTACACTAAAAATCTTTCCCTCTTTATGAAAAAAAAATCAGTAAATCCGGAAATTTCTGGAAATTTGGGAAAAATTCTAATCTGTCAGGAAAATTCCAAAAATCCAGAAATTTCCGGAAATGTTGCATCTCTGGAGAGGCTTACCGCATTGATGAAGAGGGCCTGGCCAAACTTGACCAGCTCCAACGTGACTGGAAGACTGATGGGAATCAAGTTGTTGTACAGGATGATAAACGTCAGGAGGTTATAGAAGAAGGAATTGGGCTTTTGATCTGAAAAGAGGGGAAAATGAAAGATACAATTTTATTTCACTTTTTACGATTCATTCCAGAATATTTATGAATATTCCAGAACACTTGGAAAGTAGAAATATCACTGAAGGTGATTAATACCCCCATCCCATTAGGACCCTATTTAATTGCCATAATATGATGTTACCATGACAACACTTCCCAACACTGTCAAAAAATGTGTCTTGCTCATCTTTACTCAAAGACCGATGTGAGTGCCAACTGACCGCATGCATGACCTCCAAACCTTACACTGATTCATGTATACTCTGTTCAAACTATGATTTTTTTTTTTTTGGGGGGGGGGAGGCAGGGATTACAATTCTCAGGCAGCACTATAGTTAGAAATTACAATGCACATTACGAAGTCATGGAACAAGGGATTGGGTTTTTGATCTGCATAAGAGAAAAAGGAAGATGGATAAAAAGTATAAAATGGATTGAACTGTACACACTATACAGAACTCATGGCATCCCATCACTTTACCCATCCCAATTCTCCATATCCCAGTCTTCAAAAACTTGTACATATCCTATCGTATTTTGGTGGACCATGCAGATTTTCAGGCACAAAGTAACATCGGGAATACAATTCCAAAATTTCTACCTTGAAATCCGAGATACCAGTCTTTGTAGAAGTGTTGCTTGTTCCAGATCTCGGCAGCTACGGCACTTATCAACGACAGGACCACCAGGATTAAGAACAGGAACAGGATCTGGAATGAGACAAGAAGGTCCAAGGTTCAATTGTATAAGAGCAATCTGACCACTGAGGAGTCATTGATTGTGCCTTAGCACCCTGGCAATTTTACTTGATAGTCACAATGATGTCATTCTTCAGAGAAGTTTTGATTTTCTTCTACACCTTGCAAATTTAACATATGATCCTCTCAAAATTTGAACAAGAACAACTTGAATACTGAGTAGTCGTTTACTGTGCCTTTGTCTTTCTTGCGACTTCACTTGATAATCACAATTATATAATTCTTCACTGGATTTTGATTAGGCCCTAAACCTCGAAATTCCAAGTCATAACCTTCTCAAACTTTGTTCTCGAGTGACCAGACTACTGAGCAGTCATTGTGTAGACCTTTGGCCCCTATGTGATTTAATTTAGTAATCACTGTGATGTCATACTTCACTTAAGTTTGATTATGACCTGTACCTTGCAGAACGTAAAACCCATAACCTGGAACTGCATGAATAGTGAGGTCACAAATCTTAATAAGAAATGGCATAAAACCTTTGGTAAATATTGATATCATATCACTAAAATCATCATTTTCTCTGAAAAAAAATCTTCATCACTATACTTGACATATATACACACAATGATCTTTGGAATTTTCCAAAATTAACATCTCACTGTCATTTGTCTGATTTTTCTTGAAGTTTCACAAGTCTATTCCTCTGATGTTTATACTTATATTCAAAATACTTGTCTAATAGACTTGAACTCACTTTTAACTTTAAAGTAGGCCTGTTTAAAGCCTCTTTTTGCTATTCGACTGCACTGTGGTTTTTTTTTTCTGGACAATTGAATGGCTACTCAATACTGGCAAAACACCATATGGGTAATATTTTGATTGAGCTGGGGGATACACAGGCCGATATTTTGTAAACAATACCAGCATACCAGTATGTATCACTGTTATGACTTACAAATGACATGTTTATGGATTATCAAGGTTGATGTGGTAAAGAAAGAATGTAAAGAATGGAAAGTACACTTGGAAAATTGAACACAGTTTATCATTTCAGCCTGTTACTCCAGGCAGACAGTCTTCTGTTTACTATATCAGGTAATGTTTATGGGTCCCCAATGAGTCATAGAGTACTGTGTTATCACTTCATTATTCAATTACTGGCTTTGCCGGGAGTAAACGAGTAAACTTAACTCAAATCAGGCCTACATTATAGACGAGGTCAGAAATGATTTAAGCCTTTTAGTACCAGTATCAAATGCAAAGTGTATGGAGTTTTACTGCAATGGTACAAAAGGGCTCAAGTTATTCTCCTGGGACAAAACCATTGTGATAATGGATTCATATATCACAAGAAAAAAAAGAATGAAAGTTTTTTATCTTTACCTGTATATTTGTTGTTTTATCTACTGTAGATCTCTTCAGAGGAGCTGCTTTGGAATTCTGAAATAAACAAAAGTGGAAACATGTTACAAGTACTTTTTTTTGGGGGGGGGGGGTGGTGGTTTAATTTTGGCATTTTCAACAATCAATATCATACAAATGTATAGTTTCACCAGATTAGAAAAATCAGAAACATTACACAATAACAAATTAAAACAATATGTTCCAAAAACATTTCAACACTTATAGAGTAAGACAAAAAGAAACATACTTGAATATAATAAACAATTGTTATAAACGATATTGATACTTATACTCTTCCTAGTTTTGGTATTTACACAAGACTGAATATGAAATTAGTTCAGTATAGATGGGAGCAAATGAAATGAAATGTAAATGTTAAATGCAGGCAGATCTTGCATCTTTAAGCAAGAGCAGACTATAAAAATCTAATTTGCTATGAAATCACAACAACAAAAATCTAACATAAATTTATAGAGAAAAAACAAACACCTGAAGGTCCATTGATTTCAAGAATTACTTCCAACAATTATTCCCTTTGACTGTGACAAAAACCCTGCATTCAGTCTATACAATGAAGGAGTAAAGAAAGGACACTCTGCACAAACTAAGGGGCAAAGCTTGTTAGTCTTACCAATAATAGCTTGCTCTCATGTCCTGTGTAGATTACTATACCATGGACCCACTGTGTGTTCCTCAGAGTGGCTCCTCGCAGCAATATCTGGTCTGGACTCAGTGGCACAGCTCTGGAAAAAAATGAGCAGCAACAACAACAGAAATCTTATTCATAAGAGAGAAATTCATTCAGTGGAGGCCACTCTAAGCTCGTTAAATAGAAGGCTAAGTTGCAATGAAGCTAAAATTTCACAAATAATATTCACTTCCAACATTGACTTGGTAATAGTCATTTATCAATGTATATTGTAGGATAGCTAACTAACTTGATGTCAGCAGAGATTCAGGCATGGACAAATTTAAAAATATCTTTTGAGAAAAAAACAATCATAGTTTATATCGCAATGCAGTACTCTATGCAACAACATGTAAAGACTACTTAACTCCAAACAAATAGTTAACCTATCACAATTTTTTTTATTACCAAAAAGTAGGACAATTGGGATTTTTAGGGGGAAAAGAGGAAAATTAGGATCTTCACAAAAAAGTAGGAGAAAGTAGGAAAAGTAGGACTAGTTGAAGGCCTGCATTCATTGTGCCTGAAACAACACATAACTTTTACATGGGACATTCTTTCAGCTTTTGTTTTTAATACACACTTTAACGGGAATGTGCATTCTGCAAGTAACTTGTGACAAAAGCAAAGGACATGTACGATAAGAATTAACATCTACTAGGATGGATGGTTGTTTCTTTCAACTGCAATGTATGTGCCAAACTGCTTTTTGCAATTACCAACTCCTCTGAAGGCTAGCCAAAGTCAAACCCCCAGTAATGAATTATTCATGAGGCAGAGTCCAAAGGTTAGTCATTTGGAAGCTATTTTGAGAAGGTCCCAGGTGTGCCATATTTCTATTTAGCACTGTAAAAACTAATCATGACATATCTTAATTACATCAAGTTGACAAATTACCAATTGAGTTAATTAATGCAAGCTAATCATGATATGAACGTACCCACACATTACATGACATTCATGTGTTTCTATGCTAGCTCAAAGACAGTATGGATAATACTCAAGTTGGCTACCTGTACTCATTTTCACCTTGAATGTTTGCCAACCTTTTGATTTTTTTTTTA
>JZLH01S0631255.1:0-21582 GCA_001188425.1 Eucidaris tribuloides | reverse complement strand
AAAACTAACCAAAATTTAACCAAAATGAAATAAGGACACATATACCTGTACAAATCCAGCTGTTTTCATCTTTTGATGAAGCCAATAAAATGATTGCCAGTAAACTACTACCATATGTTTGATTAAATAAAGGGATCATATTGTTTACATCAGTCATTTTCAATAGATATTTGCAGCAATAGCAATTGTTTTTCCTCCTGTATTCAATACACTATGAATAAACTTAGAATCACTGTCATTCTTACAGTACTGTAACGGAATTCTGAAATTCCGTACACAATTTTTAGCAATGTAATATACTAATTTGAGTACAACAAAGTATTATGTGTAATTGAGGGTAATCTGTGCAATTATTTTCCCCCCCTGATTGTGGCAAACCATTTACATCTGCCATCAGTATGCTTTATGAGTGGCAAATTGGTTGTGTAGCTTTCTATGGGATTAATTTCTCTTGGGGCTCGAGAGCAATTCAGTCCTGGCATGTTCATGCTTGATTCTCCTAAGTAAACAAATTCAAAACAAATCCTTCCAGCCAGAAGAATGAGATACACTCTAGCTGGTGCATCTTTGGTATACCTTTCAACCAGTTTAGTTCTAGTTCTAGAGGCGTTTTTTATTTCTCCCAATCATGTCAACGCCGCTTAAGACTACAAGCGGAAAATGAATGCTGGATTTTAGCGCATGATCCAACTGTTCTCACTGCATTGTGGGTCAGATTACTGCCCTGATTTTGAGTATTTGCATCAAAAGGAGGCGCCATGACAGTGGGCCTCTATGGATATGAATCAAACCCAAAGAGAACATACAAAATAATGAGACGAACACTGTGACAACACTTTGACAGTGTTCTTGATACTCTGACACGCACCACAGTCACGTCTCTCATCATCTCAGACACTGAAAACCTTGCAGCCTGGACGCCTCAGACTAGAGCTGTATCATTTCATTTATTTTCAAAACCGGTTAACCTATCATGAAAACCGGGCGGTTTCGGTTCACTTAAAAAACCATTTGGACTGCTTTCTCTGCAAAAGAATATTCTTGTTCCCTGAAGTAACCATGCGAACATGGTAGCATTTCAAGGTAAAATAATATTTTTGCTTCACAACAATTGCTTACTGGTCAAATAGTTGGAAAACGATGGAATTATTTAAAACTTGCAAACATATCAACATCCCTCAGCAAATACTTAAGTGACCAGGTTTCTGCAGCAAAATGACAAAAAACGATTAGCTTAAACCTACGATTTCAAACTGGTTTTGGATCTTCACGGTCGGCTATGGTCGGTTTACCTTTGTGATACAGCACTCCCTCTGACTAGCACAGGCTGCCTCAGGCTATCACAGGTTTAGCCACTCTGGTGGGATGTGCATGCATCTGCCCTGTGATAACAGTGACTTTTGTTATTTTACTTTGTTGTGCATGTAAATTTTGGTTCCATTTTCGCCAATTTATTCAAAAATCAAGCAAGAATCAACACTTTGTATTCTGACAACGCACTGACTCACCCACGTATAACATCAATGCGATACTTATGGCGCACTGGTTCACCAAGAAGACAATCATTTACATACCTCTTTAATCCAACTTTTAACGTCACTGTGTTGACTTCAGATAATATTTATCTTGACATGAAGAAAAATTTAACCAACTCAACGTGTAAACAAGATCTGTGTCTATCACATTTAAATTTTTGGACAAACTCCTATTTTTTTGGAAGGTTGTGCATATAACTGCAAAATAATCAATTTTCCAGATAACTTGTCTGGATTTTAGCCCAGGAACCAAAGTATTAAAGAACCCTGTGAATTTACACGCCTGCTTTGATAGACAACACAAGATATCGTATGTGACATTACGTACCAGCGAATCTCATACATACAAACCTACAAACATTTGCCGGTACGTGAAATCACCGACGATATGATGAATACCTTTCACACATACATTCTTGCACTCCTCTGACCTCAATTTTGAGATACTCCCAATTTTCTTTTGATTATTTCTTTTCTCTCCCTCTCTCCTCACTTTCTTTTGATTATTTCTTTTCTCTCCCTCTCTCCTCACTTTCTTTTGATTATTTCTTTTCTCTCCCTCTCTCCTCACTTTCTTTTGCTGCAGTCTGCACCTTATTCTCCCCCATTGTTCAGGTTGTTAGCAAAGCGATCATTTCCACTCCGATCTACTGGACAGCACCTTTTCTTTTGTAACATCCTCATTCTCAACTGCACTCATAAATCAGCCACCTAACGCGGACTTCAATCATGAGAACAGCTTCGATATTATTTTATAACCAACACAATCAGAAAATAAATCATCTTCAGATTTCGGGGATGAAACAATGTTGGAAACAATTTGTTTCTCATGCTATTTCCCTAGTCACACCTACATACATGTGTGAGTTGGAAGCGACAGAAATATTATTATTCTATGGGAGAAAATTGTAAAATTTATCAAGCTGCAAGTTTGATTATTAAAAAATGTGCTATCCATACTGTTTTCTTTCATTTACTAAAAACATGTGCTGGAAATACATTAAACTTTATATGTGGGTATATTTTCTTTTAAGCATCAATACATAAACACATTCTTCTCTTAAATATCGCAAGCCTTGGAAGAAAAGATGAGTAAGAATTATGTTTTGATTAGATTTTGGGAATGCACAAATGTCCCTATTGTTGATAGAAATGAACAGATCTTCCTGCATTCTTCACAAAAATTAATAGTGATCGAAAATGTGATCAAAATCACAGACAAATCACATAAATCGTGGCAATCCAAGATGTCGGTTCACGCAGCCACTGTCCCAGTCCACTACCCGGAACTGTGAAATTTTCGTTTTGATAGAGAGCAAGTAAACGCATATCCCACTCCGTCGGCAAAACCCACGATACACGCAGATATACCCCAACAAGTACACACCGAAGATGCGGAAACTGGAGATGCATGCCTCATCTGAGACACATGCGACTACTGCCCTTCACAACAATGGCCCCGCTCATTTGGCGCTGACCAGTGAAGCCATGGACCCCTCTAGCGATGAGATGGACCCTCTGTGGTGGACATCAGCGACGGAGGACGTGTTGAAGAGTTTATACCAGCCCATGACGGGATGCGACAAGTCCATCTCGTCTAGTAGGATCTGTGCCACGCCCATAAACACCTTGCGCTCCAGGCGGCCGTAATCACCCCATACAGTGATCTGCACGACAGGGCAGGAAGAAAATATAGAAAATTATTAACTTTACTCCAATATTGATTATGATATATATACTTTAATTTAATTATTAGCTCTTAAAGGTAAATGACACTATTGGGGGTTGTCCTCAACTCAGGGTGAAACTATTTTAGAATCGAGAAAACTGTGCAAGGATTCTACTGTGAAAATTTGTAGTCAAAAGTTGACTTGTTTTAAAATAATTTCCATCAGTATGCCTTGTGACAGATGAATCTGTTGTGTAGCTTTCTATGGGATCTATTTCTATCGGGGCTTGAGAGAAACAAAATGCTTGTGTGTTCATGCTTGATTCGGCTTTGACAGAATCATGCTTTTTTGGAAATTTATGCTAATAGTATGCTCTAAGTCCAAAACAATCCAGTTTCTGGCCAACACACTTGAATATAGGCCCAGCAACCAAAGTCGTAATTGTGAATTATTAACTTTTGAGGGTGGGGTGGGGGTGGAGGGGTACGCACCTGTAAGATTTTACCCCGATAGTCCTCCTCGATGAACTGGAGTGTCTGTTGGTACAGCGGATCCAGCGTGCGGCGCGCAATCTTCGTCTTGAGTTTGGCCGAGCATCGCTTGCCATCCATCAGATACACCTTCACATAAGGAGCTGGAAAAAAAAATAAGGGGAAAACATTTCACCAGTTAAAGGAAAAATGCAAGATTGGAATTAGTCCTCAATCTAGGACACATCACTCCCAGAATTAATCAATCAATCAATCAATCAATCAATCAATCAATCAATCAATCAATCAATCAATCAATTCTTATATAGCGCATTTCCAATTGTAAGAACTGATCAATGCGCTTTACAACTTTTTAAGTATATTGTGTAAAGTTTCTGCTGTGAAAATTTCATGGTCATACATTTGTTGCACAATTATCAGATTATACTGTGATGGTAAAATGTGTTTTGTAGCTCTCAATGGAATCAACTTCTATCAGGGCAGGAGATTAATTCAATACTGTAGAAAAATACCATCTACTTTTCTGTGATGGGCATTAATATAAAAGTATATAATACTTTTATATGTTTACAAAAATATAAAAGTATGATAGACTTATCTATTACAGTGCAAATCAGAGAATAACAGCTTTGGGTATGCAAAGCAGCAAGCAAAGAAAACGAAGACTAAATATATATATCTCCAACAGTTTTCCCAAATATTATGGCCTTCGACCTTCGACATTGCGCCTACCTGGTAAAATCTTGGAGCCTGGCTTGGACACGAGGTTTCGGGCACGGATGACCTCCACCTCCAGGTGGCCCCGTTTCTCCTCCAGTCCCAGCTGGATGTCTCCCATCCAGGGGGACCCCAGGGCCTGCCTGCCCACCAGCTGGGAGGGGCCCAGCCCGTCCAGGAAGTCGTTGAATTGACCCTCGTTGCCGAACCGGAAGTTGGCTGGAAGCCAGAGCCTGGAAGACATGCAAGGATGAGAGGAAGGAAGTGAAAGATGACTAAATTATGATAAAGCAAGAGTATAGTTTTGGGCAATCAGACACATTTTTTTTGTCAATCTTTCACAAAGTATTCTATTGTCATCCCAGACATCAGAAGACATCAAACCCACTGAAAATTGTTTATAGTGACAAATAGTGATGTTTAAATTATTGTACATTACCTATGGGAATGTTGGCGGTCCCCCCCCCCAAAAAAAAAAAATTACATTTGAGTAATTTCTAAAAAATGGGAGAGTTTGACAGTGAGCAATGTTCAGGGCATTGATAGATCATTTACATGTAGGTCTATCTAAAATCATACTTGCAAAGAATGTCATTTCACATGAATTCCACACCTTCAGCCCTATACTCAGTTCAGAATCAGCACCATGTTTCCATTTAAAACTGCATCCTTGCTTCAACACTTTTCATACATTTCACGCAGAGAATGCAAAGTTGCAAGGACAGGGAAATGAGGTCATAGGTCATTGTAAAGCCTTCCTGGATTGACTTACCCGCTGGAGCTATCACTGCCAAAGCTACAGATGCTGCCGTCGTTGCTCTCTCGACTCGCTTGCTTCTGAAGTCGGTCCCTCATCTCGACGGGTAGGACCTCCTCGCTTCGCTGGATGCTCTGACGAGGCTTCTTACCTAGAAATCAGACCATAAAATGATAATCATTCGACTCTGCACATAAACATCAGTCTCAGCTTTTATAATTACTTGTAATTGTCACAAGTACCAAACATTTTGTCATTGTTGTTGATTGAATATGAACAATACAGTAGAAGAGCAGTTCCACATTTTAAGTGCATTTACTTTTTTGTGCAAATAATAACTACGATGAATACTTAAGAGAGATGGATAAACCTCATTTTACCAATTTCTACATTTTAACCTAGTGCCTATGGGTGGCTGGTGTGCCATGTTATAAGAGAATTATATCTATTATTAATTATATATATATTCTATGAGAATTATAGAATGTGTGGGGCAAGACATTCATTTTTTCCAACATTAAAAATCAAAATATAGGGGCTTATGTGTATAAAGTATATTAGAATTTCAGTCAATTGTAATCTGATTTTGGAATACAATAACTTCACTTTCTTTTTGAACAAATTCATGATTCCAGTGGAGTAAAAGAAATGAATTTGTTATCAATATAAACAAGTACATGTACATGTATGCTTCCTTTTAACATAAGAAACATGTGTAAGAACTGGCAGTAATGTCTACAGAATATTTCTATTTGCATAAAACAGCATAAGTATAACCCATAAACTTGACTTACTGAAGGGGGGGGGGTTCAAATAAGAATAAGTGATGAATATGGGAGGGGTCAAAGAGGGGTAAATGATGAATATGGGAGGGAATATTGAAGAGGGTGCTGTGTTTACCTGCAAGATTCGAAGTGCTGTTACTCTTCTTGGACAGCCCGACTAGCGAGGCAACCTTCGCGATACTTCCCCTCCTCTTCTTCCCTTCCGTGGTGCTCTGCTCCGCGGCCGAGTCCGATATGCTGCCCTCGTTCTTCTCGTACATGTACATGTCGGTGCTGCTGGTGCTGCGGTTGAGAGGCTTTCGTTGCTGGGCGGGGTGATGCTCCTGCATCTTGGCTGTGAAGGCACTGCAGGGAGGATACAGAAGAGATGACGATGATTATTGTGAGGTACTTGTTGTTAATGAATATAAACAGTAATAAATGATGATGGTGGTGTATGCTGTTGCTTCATGATTACAATGAGGGTGATGATAATGATGATGCTGATGCTGATGGTGAAGATAATGGTAACGATGAGTTATGATGATGATGATGATGATAATGATGGATGTTGACGAGGGATGATGACAACGATGATGAGTGCTGCTGCTGTTCATGGCAATCATAATGCCTCTTACATGTTTATATTGTCATAAGTTTGTACTGGCAAAAATAGTGGTAGTGGAAGTGGTAGACTAGTAGCGGTGGTGGTGGAGGCAGAAGTAGAGATGTAGTAGTAGAGAGGTAGTAGTAGTAGTGGTGGTGGTGGTGATAGTGGTAGTAGTAGTACATGTAGTAGTGGTAGTGCTAGTAGTAGATTAGTGATTGTAGTAGAAGCAATAGTAGTTAATTATTAACTACTACTACTATTAACTTAACTTAATAGTAGTAGTAGTAGTAGAATAATAGAAATAGTGGTAATATTAACAATAGTAGTAGTAGTACATGTAGGTGTAGTAGTAGTAGCACCAGCAGCAGAAGTAGTAATATAAATAGAAGTAGCAGTAGTTGTAGTAGAAGTAGTAGTAGATGTAATAGTAGAAGTAGTAGTTAATGCTCAGAGTAGTTGTAAGAAGAAGCAGAAGCAGCAGTTGTAAAATTTACTGTTTTCGTTGTAGCAGTGGAAAACATTTTATTCAAATGTTTAATCATCACCATACAATCATGGACATGAAGATATGTATTACACTTCAGTATTTTGTGCAAAAATTATCACCAAACATACAGAGTAAATAAATACTAAATTGGATTAGTAAAGGTCATAGTTTCACACAAGATAACACGATACAAACATGTTTTTGTAAATCTTTACAACTACTCTAAACTTGAGAACCACACCCTGATGAAAAGACACAGGACATGCAAAACAAATAACCAGGTAGAATAATGTATAATGTACAAAACAGCGAATGAAAAAATATTTTCAGAATATAAACACATATGAGTATGTCCTTAAACTCAATGGCCAATATTAAGTAATTATTGTTCAGGGTTATAAACATAAAAATAGTCTGTGCCAAATAATGTCATTAAAGTCCGAAGTTAATTGGATGTTTCAGAAATCCACAGTTGAATTACCTTTAGGCTATCCTTCAGTTCAGGGAAACCTGCTTCATGTGTACGTCGTACTGTGTGTGTGTGTGTGTGTGTGTGTGTGTGTGTGTGTGTGTGTGTGTGTGTGTGTGTGTGTGTGTGTGTGTGTGTGTGTGTGTGTGTGTGTGTGTGTGTGTGTGTGTGTATGTGTGTGTGTGTGTGTTTATCTGACTGCAGGTGTATTTGTAATTGTGGAATTATATGTGGCTGTCAGTGCATTAGTGTACATGTGTGTGTGTCTGTGCATGTATGTGTTTGTGTATATGTATGTGTATGTATGTGCTTGTGTATGTCTGTGTCTGTGCATGTACGTGTTTGTGTGTACGTATGTCTGTGTGTATACCGGTGTTTGTTTGTATATGAGTATGTGTGTGTTTGTGTATGTCTGACACAGTTCAACGGTGCTATTAACCAAGGCCATCACAAAATGCTTTACCTGGCACCTCTATATTAAAAAAATTATGTGAAAACAAGTCCACATGTCCTGTTGCAAAAAAAAAAAAATGAAAATGAAAAATCAAGATATTTTGATACAAAATATAACTAATCAAAACACATGTAGCTATTTTCCTATGAGATAAGCCCTTCTCTCATTACATTGCCTGAATTAAAAGGATGTGATATCTCATCTCTGATCAAATGACGTACGTGTGGACGGAAAATATCACGGTTCAAGGATTTAATTGGCCTCACACCTTGGGAGGAATATATACGGAAAAGGTCACGAAAATCAAAGCTAATTCACACGCCCCTATTCACACCCTAAAGAGCACATGGGTCAGTGAGTGGGTTCAGTTTATTCAGACACTTAAACGTCACGTCTCTGCAACAGTGAGAATGGATCAATTACATCCAAAGGAAGATTCTGAGAAAATACTTTTCCTGAATAAAAATCATTTTTCTATCATCCAATCTGACAAAATTTCTTGTGCAAGGATTTGTGCAGGTAGCACGTACATAGTAATAGATATTGCTGATTAGTGAAACAAGATTCTGAGAAATGCTCTAGCTGAATAAAAATCATTTTTCTTGCATCCAACCTGACAAAATTTCTTGTGCAAAGATTTGTGCAGGTAGCACGTACATTTAATAATGGATACCACCGATTAGTGATGGCTACAAATTCTTTCTACAAAACTGTGACCTAATTTACAGATTCTAGTCCCACTGGGATGAATTAAGCATTGAGATGACATCATTTGACTGGTATTTATCAAACATTATCGCACCATTACCACAATGCAATAATTGGTGCAGCTATGATGACTATAAATCGGCCTATAATGGTAATTGTAATTCATTTTATAATCCAAAAGGTTGTGTCCCTGTGCAAAAGCCGTAAATTGCACGTCGTGTAACTATGCAAAGGCCATTAACTGTATGTATTATGTATCATATTATCGCCTTTGGATAGGAAAATGACTTGCAGTTAACGGCCTTTGCATTCATTTTATATTCCAAATGGTCGTGTCCCTATGCAAAAGCCGTAAATTGTATGTCGTGTAACTATGCAAAGGCCATTAACTGTATGTATTATGTATCATATTAGCGGCCTTTGGATAGGAACACGACTTGCAGTTAACGGCCTTTGCATTCATTTTATATTCCAAATGGTCGTGTCCCTGTGCAAAAGCCGTAAATTGTATGTCGTGTAACTATGCAAAGGCCATTAGCTGTATGTATTATGTATCATATTAGCGGCCTTTGGATAGGAACACGACTTGCAGTTAACGGCCTTTGCATAAGCACATGAGGAAATACAAGTCCTGACCCACTCCTTCTCTACATGTACCTGATTTGTTCAGACATTCACCACAACTCTCATGAATAAATCAAAAAGAATAAATGGTTATTTTCTTCAGATAATCACAACCTTTACGCATATTCAAAATACCAATGACTTCAGAATTCTCTATAAGCTAGTCAGTTTCACTTACAAGCCCTACCCAGCCCTATTTCACAATCTTGCACAATTGTGCAGTGCAATGCACATGGATACAGCTGCACAGTCAATGCTTGTGTTAATTGGATAACCACACCCTCTTCATATTAAAAATACTGCTTTCAATATCTCCTTAGTGTCTGAGAGTAATTGATCATAAACATCCCGTCCCCACCCCCTTACAGCATCAGGCTCAACTACACACAGCAGAGTCTGACTACAGTTTCACAATGATTTTTGTACAGATATAATTGGCTTTTAACAGATCGTCTACTTAGAATATTAACGTTTTTCGTGTTTGGTCTCAGCTGTGCGACATTCACGACGTTTTCCGTGAAATATGACGGGGGATTCACTGGTTGGCCTTGCTAGCCTCGCCTGGGGCACTTTCCCTACACTTACAATGGCTCCGGTTCAATGCTGCTACAAGTCGTTCACGTAGTATCACACGTAACCATATACCGTATCCGCCCACGCGTGCCGCACGCATACTTAATTTCTTTGAATTCTGGACTGAATTTCTGTTATGAACGTAAGCCACTAATTTATCATTTCACTTTCATTATTATCTTTTTAGTATTTTCATTAAAGGCCGGTAGTAAAAGGTCATAATATGAAACACACGTTTTTATTCTGCTTTCAATGATAATAGGGGTAAATGCATAATTATAAGGGTATACATCAATATAATATCTCTCAAAGATCATAGGTGAACGGGAAAAACCTAATTTTTGTCCTTTTGGCTCAGAAAATGTTCCAAAATCAATTGGTTATGATGAACTACCGAGAGTAATACTGTCATACAAATACTTACGAGTTACAGTGCATTAAATTGAACAAAATATTTATAGGTCCACGACCAAACAAATACGACCAAATATGATAGGTCATGTATTAAACTGCAGTACATTTATGCCAAAACCATTTGCAGAACCATGACTGAGACCAGGAGAAATACGTGTATGAAGTCCAAAAACAAATAAGTCTACTTTCAAAATTATAAATGTGATGTGATTAATCAAGCAAAGGTCATTCCAGAGATATTTATGAGATAAACCCCCAGTGGAGCAACAGGAATGCTGAAAAATTACATCATCATAACTCAGCATGTGGTACAGACCTGAGACGACTTCTATGAAATATGACTAAACTGACGCCTACATATACATGTCTGGTTTACGTGGATGAAAAAGTAATTACTGAAAGTATGAAATTGTTATCAAGCCTCAGATATAATGTAAAAGCCTCTTCTGCACTCAAGCTTGTCATTAGAAATTAGAAAATTAATGTAATATACATCTTTTTATTTTATACTTAGCAGCTGACTCAACCCGGAACATATAAATACAATACAAATTATGCGGTGCTTCTTCTAACAGAGTGAGACTTTTTTTTTATTTATCTTTTTGTTTATGTTCATGTATGTGTGCATACAACAGTGTGTATGTATTTCATTTCTTTATTTGTTTGTTCATTCAAATAAATTTATTTATTTTATCTATCTTTTATACTTACATGTATCTTTGTATTCATGATCTGTCTTACAATAGTGCCTAAATATGTTTTTAAAGTACAAAATGCTTTAGGTTTTTCTCGTAAAGTAAGCGTACATGACGATTTCTTGCAGAACAATTTGTTCTAAAGCTTTCTTATCAGTACATTGAATGCCTTTGATACATGGTGTGCTTTAATTGGCCCACATTTTCTTGAAATTTCTAAACTCATCTCACATACATGTACATGTACTTGAAGAAGCTCTTCCCCCAAAGCCTGATCCTAAAACAATTTGCAGCTGGAATCCACCCCATCTTAACTCTTGACATACCCAAAGTTGCAAATATGCACCAAAACAATACACACAATGTCAATAGATCTGTAATTTCTGCGGCATGTTAAGAGTTAAATTGCATTCTCCGAAGTCAGCATTTCCACCTCTCCTTTCATCATGCGCCTGCTTCTAACTAGCAAGCTAAAGCTCCTCTGATCTAGCCCCGGATTATCTCTGAGTCATTAAATCCCTCATCTGTCTTCTCTAATCCTCCCCATCTGTACTCCATTGACTTTCATCTTCAAGACTTCCTTCAGGTGGTAAAAGGACGCAAGTGACAAAATCAACTCAAATTTGAGTTATTGCTGTTCTTGAAACATTTTAAGTACACTGTATCTTCAGGCAACATGGGAAGAAGAAATGTTAATTCTGTTGAAAGATATTTGAAAATGCTGCGAAACTGCATTGACGTCAATATAAATGACAAACAAAATTGCTAATTTTTGCAAAGTGAAACTTTAATTGGCACATGCTTCCTGTGGCCAAGTATAGGGTGCTATACTAATGAGATCCTGTTCATACACCTGTTTCCCTACTCAAACCATTTTCTACCTTGCTCTTAAATTACAGTTTTAAAAGTTAGGGTGTTATCGTCCTTCACTCTATACATGTAGCTGAATGCCCAAAACGAACTACAGTTTTTACATATCCCAGATTTTTTTAATCATGCGTGATCATCAGGGATGTAGTTGAGGCCAGCTGTTCCAAGTCACCAGGCCGCTGGAAAAATATTTTTCCCATAGACTTTGTACATGTGACTCGGTCCAAGGCCAAGGCTAAGGCCGGCAAAATCCGGCCTCAACTACATCCCTGGTGATCATGACGCTCAGTATACGGAGGTCGGAAATTAGTGGCTTTTAAGTTTATCCCCTGGATTCTGAACAAACCAGACAAATTATTGTATGTGTCTGTCACTTGGCCAGTAGATGGATAAGAAACATGTATTCCAATGAAAATCTGCTGTAGACACATCATTTTCGACATGATATCATCGTATATTTTCAATGTAAACTAAACTATAAAACATTACCCCAAATGCATGGACATAAGAAAAAAAATGGTTATGGTGTAGCAACTAGAACTCCACACTAGCCTTTTAGGCTGGGTGCCCATTTGGGTAGGCAACATTTTTATTTTCATTTAGTTGCCCAAACGAAATTTTTACTTGCCTGCATGTAAGTGAACAACACGCTTGTTATTTGTATTAATTTAGAGATAGTACCTCGTTGGAAAGTGTTTTTACAGTTCCTACTCACTTGCAACTTGTACACAAAATTGAAACTGACTTGAGATACACAAGTCTTTAACACTCTCTTGATTTAAGGGCTGAAAATGTTTACTTGCCCATTCAGGCATTTTCACTAGCCCAGAATCATAATTTACTTGCCGGTGCCCCAGGCAAGTGGGCAAGCGCTAGTGTCTAGCCCTGTCTCATATGAAACTATACACTCCTAGCATGCTACAGTGTACATGTGCACCGATGGTTATATCAAAAGACACTGGAGGTCATTTTCAGTTTTCATTCAGTTATAATTGCATTACTTGCTTCAATAAACAGACTTACATGTAGGCCTACATCCCCAGTAGGCCCCCAATAAAATCCCAAAATAATCGAAAGTCTAAATATAAACTGTACAGTCTACTGGAATGCTAAACGCACCACGGCGACCAATTTCAGAAGGGTTTGGAGGCCACTGTCATTTGCTGCCGCAGACATGTGAGCAGAATCATAATTAATTTTCGGTCATATGGACAGCATTAATATCAAATCTGTATGCAAACCATATCCTTGGGTTTGACGTAGGTCTAACCAGGATATTAGCAATTGAAGGCAGGAGCAGTTAAATCATATCACATAACAAATCGTCACGGCGATTGGATTGAGCACTTCAGTATTTTAATGGTGGACCAAAATAGAAGCCATCCAAGGGCGGAATAGATTTTATGCTTAAAATTGTTTTTATGAACTAGTGGTTGACCGATTATACATAGCATGACCGATACAGATCACATAAACTTCTAACTGAAGTCAATTAACGAATATTTGCTTTACTATGCTTTTATTGGCCTCTTGAAGACTGAGAATGAGATATCTTGGGCTGGGGCCAATCTATGGAGAATGCGTGAATATTGAAATTAAATTGTCTCCAATAAGTTAATTCAACCCATTCGAGATGATTTGATATCACTATAACACACATTTTCCATAGACCCCAACACGAGTTAACTCATACTTAGTCTCCAACGGGTTAATACTGATATATTATATTTGTCATGTAGAATACAAGTATAGGATACAACATGTATATCACAGAAAATAATCCTAATGCATTTATCTTCTGATGATTATATCCTGACATATTAAAGTGAAAAAGATGCGAACTAACGATGCACTTTTGAATCTGACAATTACGTATAATGACCACTGAAATTTAACACATGCCAATATAATACATCAAACGAAGAGCAAAAACAGAGCGGTGAATGCATAAAATGCTAATAATACAGATGTTATATGTGTATTAGTTTCACTTTTGAAAGGAAACAATGAATATTTCACAGTTTATCATTGCAGTATCATGTTTTGTCATAAACCTTTATGGGGAGTTTAAAATAATGGAATCGTGCGATCCAACTATATGGAATGATTCTGAGCGTGTCATTTCACAGGTCATTTCAACGCAGGTTGATGCATCACGTGTGACGGAAATATATACACTGAAAATAGCTATACCACCTTTGCATTTTAAACGAGATCCAGTCTATATGGTAATGGCAAAACATTTTAGGTGAGCGATCAACAAACAATTTCGCGGTGAATTATTAGTCAGGTTGCCAACGGGGCCCTCACTGTAGTATTGATGAACGCAGGGTGATAAATGACAACTCGTTCGCAAAAATTCTAATAATAACATGGTAAAGTCAATGAATACAAAATTAGAACAGAATCTATTTACAGTCAAACCTGTCTTAGCGGTCACCAATTTATAGCAGCTAACCTGTCTTTAGTGGTTATCAAATGTTTCCCTGGAGACAAATCATGTGTTTAAAGGCAGTGGATCTCATTTGCAAACATCCCCGCAGACGAGGAAAAGATAATCCATGCCCTTAGGCTATTGATGAAGGACATGTCTGTGAAATCTGGGGGACAGTGATTGCCTAGAATTTGAAAAATGTAAAAGAAAAAAAAACATAGCCGTTTAGTGTACGTTCTATGGTAGGAATTTTTTTCTCGCGAGAAAAAAATTCAAATCTGAGTCTAACGGTCACTATAATTCCACTAAAACTGAGTTTCTAGCTCCTATATTTTGCTAAAGGTTCCCAGATGGCATTTTCTTCTAAATGACATTATATTTACACAATGTTAATTTTTAGGCATGCAAAAGAGATCCCCTGCCTTTAAGAACCAGTCTATAGCAGCCACCTGTCCATAAAGGCCACATTTTTTGTGTTTTTCCTGGGTGGCCATTATAGATAGGTTTCACTGTACATGTATCTCTGGTCTCCATTTGGGTCTGACTTCCATTCAAACACTCTATTATTTAAAAGGTTTATTACTGTACTTCAAAGTAACAATGATTCTAAATTTTCAAGGATTAAGACTGGCGTTACTTTCAAATAAATGTAAATAATAATCTTACTGAAAAAAATAAAGTCATCATTGTGATTTGGAACAAGCACTTAAACAAACGTGATGACCAAAATATGGACATCACATATGTATTTCTCACAGAATAAAGAAATAAACATTTTCAAGGAAAGTTAGATAATCAGGTCATTTGAGTTTATAGTTTGTTTTCAGGGAATATACTACTAATACTACATGTAACTATACTACAAAGCTGCTGTATAGTGTATTTTATGCTCTTGCAAATAGCAGGTCACTCATACATTTATAAGCATATTCACAAAATATGCACTAACACAATGGTAAACCATTTGAATTCTTTCTTTATATGCTATTGACCTTTTGTTAATGATACCAGGATAATTCAGTCACGTTTATCGTGTCACAAGTCACATGATTGCTTGAAAGTGCTGGTTTGACTAAACGATTCACTAAACCACCAACCTTTTGATAAAAAAAACCCCAACCATTGGGCATTGGGAAATATAAGAAAGGACAAACAAATTCCTGCTTGACACGTACGCTAATAAAAATATGTAAAGAAATTGGGTAACACAAAAACTAAAACAAACACACAAAGTCTTTCGTCTGAGTGTCGTCACCAGATATTTCTGATATCTCGTCACTCATTCTGAAGAACATCTTTTGAGTGAAACACTTATTTAATTCCCTAAAAAAATGTAAATTATTACATGCAGTTTTTCACCAACAAATGCAAATAATCATCATTGTCAAGTATATCATGAAAAATTTGGATGCTCATTCAGACAAATACACACTTATGCAAACACATAGACACAGACACAGACAGACACTTACACACACACACACACACACACACACACACACACACACACACACACACACACACACACACACACACACACACAATGCAATTAGTAAGTACTGCAGTGTAATTTTTCCTTCAAATATAGTTGTGAGACTAAAAAATCCCATGACTATACTTTGGTAAACTGCAAACAAGTGAAACAGTAGAATATAGCACTTCCATGTATTCAGCTCAGTCTAAAACCTAATAATATCAAGCTCCACAAACATGAAATTGCTTTTATTACAAATCTATTATTCTAAAACAATGTCAAATGCTTATCAAACACCAAGAGCAAATATTTTCATGACAAAATTTCATGTGTGAAGCAATACTACATTCAAACTGTTGAGGATTCAATACAAAAACAATCAACACATATCTACATGTACTTACACCAGTGATGAAATCAAGGCAGGCATTCTGGCAAATAGTTTAATAATTCAACAAGCCGAAATACAGCTAAAATTGAAATGTCAACACACGACTCGAGCTGCTCGAGGAACTTGAGATCGGGAAATAAAAACCGCCAACTGAATCCTGGATCGCAACAAAAGTTGACTATTGTCTACGAGCGAGCAGCGATTGAACACAACTCCAGCCAGCTGAAGAGTTGAACAGAGCGTGGCACTGTGGCTGTGACGAGTGTGAGAGTGTGTTGTGGTGTGTGTGTCTGATTGTGCTGCCTCCTCTTTCAATGTTTTATACCCTAGGTGGCGGACAATTGCGAACGGCTTCCGCTCCAACGAGCTGGTAGGCTCTGATTGGTCAGATGCTAATGAGATTGGGATTTTTTCTTCTTCCTGTTTCCGTGTGCTCCTGATCAGAGAGATGGGATGCGGTGTACGGATTCTACTACATCACGCAGATAAAAGCGCTCTGGGGTTTTGGATTGTAATAATTTTAGGTGTGATCATAAAACTGTAGGTTGTTTCAATAATTAATGCTGTTTTTCCAATGGAGGATAGACTTTTAAATCATATTCTATCATCATTGAAATATTTTCATAATTTATTATATGTTAATCAGTCTAATCATATTTTGCCTTTACTTTATGATGACAATTTCAGAGAACCACACAAACCTTCAAATTATGAGTATTTCTCTTTGAATAAAGGGGTATTTAACTCTTTTTTTAGGGGGGAAATAATCTTATTGTATTCTGTGCATTGTTTGTGATAGCTCCACACAAATCAATATTGATATGGAATTGTTAAACTCTAAATTTCTGCCTGAAATAAAAATGAGACTGACTAAATTATTCTTCTGCATGTTCTCATTGATTTTTGTTTTATATATTACATTGAAATTGTAAATGCTTATTCAGACAATTGTAATTTTGGATTTAAAGATACTAATGTATATTACACTGAATAAGCCCCATTCAAACAATTGCCAAACCTTGCTATCTGACATATCTGACAATAAAAGCCCCAGAACACAAAACTTAATCGTAAAATACATGTATGTACAGATAAAAATCGGCACATGAATTGGTCGGATGCTAATGAGATTGGGATTTTTTCTTCTTCCTATTTCCGTGAGATCCTGATTGAAGTGATGGGTTGCGGTGTACGGATTCTACTACATCACGCAGATAAAAGCTCTCTGGGGTTTCAGATTATTATAATTTTAGGTATGATCACAAAACTTAAGCTTGTTTCAGTAATTAATGCTGTTTTCCCAATGTGTGTAGGCTTTTAAATCATATTCTAACATTTTGAAGATACTGTACGTATGTTCATAATTCATTATCATATTTAATCTGTCTAGTCATATTTTGCCCTTATTTACGGAGACAATTTCAGAGAAACATACCGACTTTCAAATTTTGAGTAGTCCTCTTTGAAAAAGGGGGCATTTTACATTTTTTTTTTTGGGGGGGGGGACAAATGATTTTATTGTATTCTGTGCATCATGATAGCTCCACACAAATTGATAATGATATGAAATTG
Organism: Eucidaris tribuloides; assembly: GCA_001188425.1. Classification (NCBI taxonomy): domain Eukaryota; kingdom Metazoa; phylum Echinodermata; class Echinoidea; order Cidaroida; family Cidaridae; genus Eucidaris; species Eucidaris tribuloides. The sequence continues at coordinate 3,873 of JZLH01S0631255.1, read as the reverse complement.
TTGAACTCTAAATTTCTACCAAAAATATAAATGAGACTGACAAAATTATTCTTTTGCATGTTTCTCAATAATGAAAACAATATTTTATTGATATTGCAAGATATGCTTATTTAGGTAATTGTACATTTGGATTAAATTTAATATAGATTTAACAAAATAAATACATATCATTCTGGTGTGCCAGCACATCATTAGTGGCCAACTGGAATGGTAGATGGGTGAACTGGTGAGACATCAGCACACATCACATAAAAGGTAAATGACATGATTGGGGGTAGTCCTTAACTTGGGCTCAAACTATTCTAGAATCAAATAAATTATGCAAGGATTCTGCTGTGAAACTCTTGTGGTCAAACATCACGGAAGCCCCATTTAAAAAATTGTCAAACTTTGCTATCTGACATCATTTGAATGGACCAATAAACACCCTAGAACACAAAACTTAAGACAGTTATGCTGCCACTTGTAAAATATGTACAGATAAAAACTGGCACATGAATTATTGTCAGCTGATGAAAATTCTGCAAAACAGCAGTCTATGGGGGAAAAGTGGAATAGTTGCTCAATGATTTTCAGTCCCGAGCAACCCTTCCCGGACTTTGCCGATTTCCAGTACAGGGTACTAGGTAGCCTATAATGATCATTTTGAACTGGAATTTTTTCAGGGCTTCATTTTAAGACCTTATCATAGACACTGGTAGTAAAGGGATATTGTAGCTCAGATTTTTTTCAACTGGAAACATCATTATACGATGCCTTTAAGTAATGTACTGTATTCATGATCTACTGTGTTGTCGAGGCGGACACAGTAATGCAGTAACACAGTAAGTAGTGCAGGGCCATAAAGTGCACGGATGTGCTCAGACTATGATGCAGGTGTGTTCTTGGATACATCGGAAATCACAAGGAGCCCATATGAATGACATCCAATTGCCACACCACAGATACTCTATGTCTTGTGAATCAACCTCCAAGGCCACGTAACAAAAGCAAAATTCTTTATTCCAAAGCCACTTTTGTGACGGTCAGGCTGACTGTGAAATTATCAAATGAGAGTAGTCTTTTCACCACATGCTTCTAGTTCATTCATAGGTGTATGAAAGGCAAGGGCGTCACTTTTGCATGTATAAAAAAAAATCAACATTGTGTTTCACAGGTAGATAAAAGAAAATGCAATCTAAGAATCAATAGTAAAGCATAGAAGCTAGAATCTTGAATTTACTGGAATTAGAGATTTACAGTTAGACTTTGAGGATTTGATTTGCTGTCTCCTGGAGACAAAAATTCCTGGCCTAGAACATACACTATAAAATTGTAATTGTTTTTTTGTGGATTTTTCAAATTCTAGGTAACTACTGATCTCCAGATTTTGCAGGTCCATGCCCTTCATAGATAGGCCAAGGGCAAGAGTAATGTTTTGCTGGGCTGTAGGAGGGGTGCAAATGAGATTCCCTGCCTTTAATAAGCAAAAAAAAAATCTCAGTTTTACACTTGCTCCACTAAGTCAAATTCATTTACATAACAGTTTTCACATCTAATGAAGATACAGATTCCCCCTTCAATATTAAGTGAATAGTATTTCATAATTCTGACTGCTTTGACTCGCATTTTGGTGTGTGGTGTGTGGTGTGGTGTGGTGGGGGGGGGGGGATAACCATTTATCTGCATGAATCTTTAGTCAAGCTTCAGTAAAGCTTTTTTTCAGTTCACTTCCTGTTATACCTCTACATACATGTAGTGAATGCAAATGCAATAAAATAGTGAAAATTAACTCTTACAAATTCCTCATTTTGAAGCAAAATCAAGAGAATGTACACAAAATATATGGTGTATATTATTACCCTACAAGTTTAAACATTTTACATGTACATACATGTATGATGTACACGTATGTACATTTATGATACATTCACATCTAATCAAGATATGTTCAATAGTACAGTGTACATACTACATGTAATTCAAATGTAGTTAAGTCACAAATATGAAATGTGTTTCTCTAAACACTTTAAATATAGAGCAACATTTAAGTTGTCAATGCTAATGAAAACACAAACTTTCAAGAAGTGCACATACACACACACACACACACACACAAACACACACTCACACACAGACAGACAGACACACACATTCACACACATAGACACACACATTCACACACACACACACACACACACACACACACACACACACACACAAACACACACTCACACACAGACAGACAGACACACACATTCACACACATAGACACACACATTCACACACACATTCACACACACAGGCACATACACATCCCCACAAACACACACATAAATACACACACATACACACAAAACACATACATACACACAAAAACACACACACATAAACAAACACACACATACACATACACATACATATAAACATACACATACACAAACACACACACATCCACATGCACAGACCCATGCACAGACCCATGCATAGGCCAACACACAGACACACACACAAACACAAACACAAACACACACACACAAACAACCAACATACAGTGTTAAACTGAAGTATAATGAACAGTCCATATGTCCTGGAAATATGCATTGATGTTGGCCTTATGGGAACACATTCAAAGTGCGGTTTCCTGCTAGATCGTTACATAACGTCCAGGACCAATGATATATATTTAACCTGACTCACTACAGCTAGATTATGATACAGGGAATGCTTCCTTCTGATTAGTGAGAAGTGACTAAGTGGAATCTAGATCACAGCTGCGACACACACACTTCCTCTTCTAAAGCTTTCAAAATGACATCATCAACTTCAACCAGGGCTGTCACTCAAAATGTTAATTTCCCCCTACGGACACCACTTTTCCCCTACACCTAAATAACCCAATTTTCCCCTGCAAAAATCCAATTTTCCCCCAGGAAGGTATCTTTTCCCTTACAAAATAACCTTAGTAAATGCAATAGATTGATCACAATTTCTTTGCCGGAGATGGACAAAACAGACGAATATTTACAGAAATTCTTTGAAATCCTTCGAGGATTTAAGAATATTTCTGAAAATTGTCAAAACCCCCCTACATCCCCTACAAATCATCAAACCCCCTACTTTTACCCTACAGAAGGTCATTTTCCCCGTAGGTATCCCTTACAACCTACGGTTGGCTAAAATCTCGTACTGTAGGGGGTTTCCCCTATGAGTGGTGGCCTTGACTTCAACTGAGATGAAACAGGCCCTCAAGGGTATGGTGCAGGATGACTGTTTTGTAATGTCGAGTACATGGTGTGAATTCAAGTTGCACGGAAGTTATACCAAGTACACCTTGAATCTAAATAATTATTATACACTTGATGAGATGTAATGTGGAAGTCCATCAACTGACTTAGCCTAAAAAAGAAGTCTGTCAAAATACATTAAAGGGAAATAACAGGAACAGTACACTGTTCAAGTCTTCTGCTGTCCTCATTTCATGGTCAAATGTTCAGCACTTTTTAAATAATCACCATCAGTACTCATTGTGACAGGTGAATTTATTGTCTAGCTTTGCATAGGATAAATTTCTATCAGGACACCAAATTAATTCAATGATTGTAAATGAACACTTCTTAAAGTAACCAAATTCAAGACAAATCCTTAACAGCCAGGAGACACTCCAGCTGGTGTATACACTGGTAAATGATTCAATCTTTTTGGTTTTTGGGAGTATTTTTGACTTCTCCAAATCACGTCATTGCTCTTTAAAAACTCTTTATGTACAATAGTCAATATAATTTCGCTATGCCACATTAAAGATGATGAAATTATTTTGGCATACAATTTTTTATACTTTGTTTACTTTGAATTTTGGAGAGAGTAATCTTTAGATTTCTAACATTCAAGTTA
>JZLH01S0631252.1:0-10813 GCA_001188425.1 Eucidaris tribuloides | reverse complement strand
GACGGTCTTCTTACATACCAAAGACAGTCATAGTAGGCTCCGTCGAGATTAGGATAGTGAGGTGTTGTCAGTGTAAGACTGCGAACAGAGCTGCCAAATACAATACTGCCGCCACATGAAGATGCCACATCAGTTGATTGCCAAATATGGGGGTCTGTTTGGATAGGCATGATGTACGTGTATCGGTGTCATTCTAACTTTCTTCTGTTGATGTATCAACAGTCACATTCAATACGTCGATTATGGTCCCCAACGGAGAAACAGAAACGTTGCTTCACTATCATTCATAATCAATTTAGTACTATTGAATACGTTTACAGCAAGAGCTAACACAGGGAAACATAATGGTTATTAAGGTACTGTGACATAATCTGGTTGTTTCCGGAACAACAGGATATAAAACTCTTGAGATGAATATAATGAGGAAATTGTTGCAGTAGATTATTTTAGTAAGTCTGTACAATACTTCTTATCTATACAATATATTGCTGATCAGAACCTGGAATTTATAATGTAATTCACTTTTCATTAAATTATTCAAACTAATTTAAATTTTTGGGGCTTAAATCGTCAAACTTGTGCTTAAATTGTAATTCTGTGATCATGTAAGTATCATTAAAACCTGAATGGAAAATATCCCCAACCAATTGAAAAGTATAACAAGGAAATTTCAAATTGATATATTTCGCAAGCAGTTGCCCTAAGTTTATCAGGATTTTTTCATGCGTGGTAAAGGATACTATTATGCCTACGTTTCGTGTTGCTCTTGTTCATATTCCGTGTCTATGTAATTTAGATACCATAATGTACCAAATCAGTTCTCATAATATATGGTTGCAAGATTTAAAACTCAATTATTGTTCGTTCGCCTCACCTGAAATGCTGACATTTGCAACAAATCCCCGTCCGTTGGTACCACTGTTATAGTCAGAAAGCTGCAACGTCAGTCCTTCTTGCGATGACACCAATTGTGATATATCTATATCTATAATCTATAATTGCCTGCAAGCAATGAGCTGTCATCGGTTGATGATGGATGGTCATAGATGATAACACCTTCATTGATTGTTGTTTGTACGTCCCTCAATGTTAGTCGGACCTGCCATTTTTAAGTCATATAGGTACATGTATAGTGATTTAGTGTATAGTGTAAGTGATAAAATAAATAAAATGAAAAAATATATAATGAATAAATATGAATGTAGCATTTGTAAATCCTTCAAGGTAAGGGTATCACCGAGGATATCACCCAACGTCTATTTTTCCAATGTTAGATTTTCGTTTGTATGATAACACACAGGCATAATTATCTTATTGTCAAATCAAACAATAGCACATAAATTTATCATATCGCAATTGCTCCTTACTCGATATTTTCGTTCTTAGTTAATGTTGATAGCCTATATCTACTTCATTGTTGTGTGTCGCCAGTGGTGTAATAAGCTAAATCACTCCGGGGGGTCCGAAAGGAATGAGTCAAATCATTTTGGGGGGCGGGGTTTCGGAAATGAATAAACATACATATAAAACATGCACCATGATCATATTTTATTTGGGGGTCAAGCGCCCCCACTCTGATGCCAGTGTGTGTTCTCTTTTTCTGTAACATTGTCATATAGCGCCGAAATTTACATAAGATTAGCCCTAGTTGTGTCACGTCATACATTTTGTATCATAAAATAGCAGGATTGAAGATGATTTTTCACGAGTTTCACACATCGATTCCACTTATAACTTCATGTACCTTTATCTTCAGTATGCAAACATACATCTTTCTGAATTCATATCCCATAATATAACAATATCAACTACATGCGTTATGTACATAAGGTTTTTCTGTTGTTCAATTTATGTATTTCTCTCCTTCTCTCTTACAGTATTTGTCTATCAATCCGCCGTCACATCGGTTGTCCGGCAGAAGGGCCTTAACAGTAAATTGTGTCTAACTTGAAAACCATTGGCTCTTTTCACATGAAATCAATGTGGTGTGATAATATTAGATCCGTGCGTCAGTCTGTTTAGTGCAAATATCAAATAAGCCAATATTTCCCGAATTAGAGAACATTTACTGTTTTGGCGCTTCTGCCAGACAACCGACGGGCTCATTTCTATCACCCTCAACATTATAAAGAACATTACGATATTTTTATTTCCGATATCGCTTTGTATGTTATTCCATACAATGGGGGACCTCAATATTCATTAATAAAAGATTTTGTTTAACCTTCTATCATTGTATTGGTCAGCCCCTTGTGATCCATCACACTGTGATGACCGTTTGGGGAGGGGGAGGGAGGGACTTGATGGCTTTTCGTTAATTTTCTTTGCTCTTCGTTTTATTTTCCCCCACAATGCTCAACCTGTCGAAAGCGTTTCCAGGTTACCCGAAATTCATAACTGTACTAAAAACATGTCGTCCTTTCTCCCACTTACCCCAATTTACCCGCGTTCGGGTATACATGCAGCGTGTCCCCCCCCCCCAAAAAAAAAAAAATGTCCCTCTGATGAAGTGCTAGATTAAATCCAAAATTAAGTGTCATTCTATATTTAGTGTTCAGATTTAGAAAACAAATTTCATTTTCCAACTTTTGTTTTAATTTCATTGGTCTCGCTTCATTGGTTTTGAATACAGTCTATTATCAATTATGTAACAGCAGTGCTTTTCAGCCCATTCCAAGTTTGCAGTGCTACATCAATGTATCAACCTGAATATCAATCAGGTAGAAGGACGTGCAGGGAAACAATAACAGTTTACAAGCTGGACATGGGAGGACAAACCATAAGTGGAACACACTCTGTCAAAGCAAACAAGATCATTTGAACAGAACTTTGAAAATTTTTCATTTTAAAAAGTGCATGGACGGTCGTTGAGATAATTTAAAGGCATTGTATAACAATGTTTCCAGTTTAAACAAATCTGAGCTGCATGATTCCCCATGCTACCAGTGTCTCTGACATGGTCTAAAAATGAAGCGCTGAAAAAAATGCTGTTTAAAACGATCATTAAGTGCTTTAAAAAAGTAAAAGTCATTGAGAGACGATTCCAGCTTTCCCCTATAGACTGCTGTGTTGCAGAATTTCCTATCGCCTGATAGAAAATTAATGTGCCAATTTGAATCTGCACATATTGTACTATTGACAGCATAACTGTCCAAAATTTTGTGTTCTGAGGTGTTTGTCCATTCAAACACTGTCAGATATGTCAGATAGCAAAGTTCAACAATTTTTTAAACGAGTCTTCTACAGTGTTATATAGTGTCTTTAAGTGAATCATGGAATGAGGTATAATATGTGTGTGACGTGCCTTTCTTTTATCAAACTTGGAATGGGCTGGAAAGCACTGCTGTTACAAAACAGCCTGTGCATTCAAAACCAATGAAGCGAGACATATAAATTTTTCACAGGAATTACAAAGCTAAGTGGGCTTTCTAAATATGTAAGCCTAATTAAGTATAACACTTGATTTTGGTAATTATTCTGTGGTCTATGAGAGGGACTTTTTTTCTTGGACACGCTGTATCCACTTTTTAGGTGTAGTTTTTTAGATTACGTAGTGCTTGTAGAAATTATCTCTACCAGGCTACCTCCTTAACAGGGCCTTTCATTTCAAGGTACATTTTATACATGACCTTGCTAAGTGTAGCTGACGGAATTGTTTTTCAAATTGTATTTCGTATTTTTGTATACATTTTGTTATTTCCTCACGTTTTGCTTGTACATTGTTTTTTATGAAAGTGAAATAAATCGAGTTAAATTGCATTAAAGTTGTTAGAACGATGTGCTTGCTATGATGCCATTATGATGATATGACCATCGCCATGGTTCGTGGTCTTAATAATAAAGACAGTTGCAAAACTAGAGGTATATGCAACAAGAACTTAATACTTAACCCAAGTTGCACAGAAATTCAATAAGACATTCTTGAGTTATTGTGAAAAGGAACCTACATCGGAATTGTATGAGGCCTTGTGACCTTCAAATTCGAAATATAATCATTTCATTAGTGACGTGTACTCCATACTTAATCTTAGTTACATTTAAATCTGATAAGCTGTTCTTGATTTATAGAAATGATCCCAAACCAGATGTGTATGTTGCGTCAATGCCTCATACGACATACTTACTCCATGTAACATTGCAATCCCATAAGTGGTTCTTGAGTTGTCGAGGTAAGGTGCCTGATTAAGATATGTATGAGGCCTCATGACCTTTGACCTTTTATATTTGGAGTATAAAGATGGCTTTTTGAAGGGCAAGTTGTACGTTGCACAAAAAAGGCAATTCTTACTTATTCTTAATTTTTTAGAAGTCTATATCTTGAGGTATAATGGAGATATAAAGTATGGGAAAAATTGATAAAATGGCGCCAGGGTGGTCACGCACGAGTGATACTGACCAAAGAAGAATTCAGCGGTCAAAATTAAATGACCATGGACATGGTTATGAGATTTGACCTGAAATGGACATGAGGGTATATAGAATGAGGAAGATAGAAACTGGACAAAATGGCTCCTGGATGGTCATGCATGAAAGATTTCAAAACAAGAACAAGTCAGTGGTCAAGAAGACATGTTCATGGACATACCTACGAAATTTGAAATGAAATGGACGTGAGGAAGGCACATAAATAGAGGAAGCGAGGACATGGACAAAATGGCGCCTGGACGGTCACACATGAGCGATTTCGAAAATCCGGCGACATGCAAGGTGCCTTGCGTGTGAACACACTTAATGTGTTTGCAACTTAGCAAGACAATTATTCAATCCTACTTGGCACAGTACGTGTTTTACATTGGTCTAAACATGAACAATATGATGCCTCCATGGTCACGCATGAGTAATTTCGAAAAACGAAGGGTTCAGTGATCAAATTTATTATGGTCGTGGACATACCTACGAAATTTCAAATGAAATGGACATGAGGAACATAGCTGAAAATAGACCCCCCCCCCCCTTCAAGAAAAAAAACACGTGTTAAGTCTATGGAATTTTAGGGGAAGAAGAAGAATTTCAGAACGCGAACAATAGCAGCTGTGTAGCATCACTGCAATGGGAACAACATCGTGTCCCATGGTACAAACCTCCGTATATGGCATTAATGACAAACTTCGCTCCACGTCCGGACGTCAAACTAGGTGAGTAGTACTGGATGGTCGCGACATTACTGGTAGAAGCTACGGCGTCTGGATTGGTCGACCCTGTAGCGTGCAGTACTCGTGGAGACGAGTAAGACGGACCATTGAATACCCGCACGAATGCTGAACCGCGCAAGTCAAAATCAATGAAACGAACCTGAGGTAGTGTCAGAGCGGGCTCCTTACATACCAGAAGCAGTTATAGTAGGCTCCGTCGAGATTAGGATAGTGTGGCGATGTCAATGTAAGACTGCGTACAGAGCTGTCCAATACAATACCGCCGCCGCATGAAGACACCACATCGGTTGATTCCCATATCTGAGCGTCTGTGTGAAATAAGGGGAGGCATATGTGAATCAGTGTTATTCTTACTCTGTTCTACTAATGTATCAGCTGTCACATTCATTACGTCGATTATATTGCAGAAACATAAACGTTGTTTCACAACTATAACTATTGGGTGTAATATTAGTAAAAATGTTTACATCAAGACCTGACACAGGGACATCAAGGTAGGCTCTGGGACACACTTGGAACCTGTTTGTTTCTAATTACCAATAGTATTTAAAAGTCTTGATATGGCTTTAGTGAAATTTAATTTGTAGTCTTATTCGGGTACCTCTGTGCAATACAGGAGGTATAGATATTACCAATCATAAGCTGAAATTAGTTAATGTAATTCCGTTTGCATTGAATTGTTCGAAGTTATTTAAATTTTAGAGGTTAATTGCATTGTCAATGCTGTGCATTCGTTTTTATTGTGTGATCATGTAGGATTTTTCAAGATCTGTATGGAAAATATCCCTACCCAATTTGAAAATATAGCAAGGAATCTTTTCAATTGATATGTTTCGAAAGTATCTGAGTAACGTTTCTGAGGATTTTTCATGCGTGGTAAAGAATATGATTATTAATTTATGTACGTTTCGATTTGCTCTCGTTCATATTCCTTACAAACGTAATATAGTTACCACAATGTGCTAAATCAGTTCTCATATTATACGGTTGCTACACTTAAAACTCAATTATTGCTCGTTCACTTTACCTGAAATGCTGACATCGGCTAGAAATCCCCGTCCGTTGGCACCACTGTTATAGTCAACAAGCTTCAACGTCAGTCCTTCACGTGATGACACCAATGGTGATATATCTACATCTATATTGCCTTCAAACCCTAAGACGTAGTAGCTGCTGTCGGTGGATGATGGATGGTCATAAATTATAACGGCTTCATTGATTGCGGTGTGTACGTCCCTCAATGTCAGTCGATCTGCCATTTTTAAGGCACATACGTACATATATGGTGATATCAATGCATGTTGCGGCACAAATTGTCGCCGGCGACAATTTGTGAAAAACCTGACCACATAAATTGTCGCCAGCGACAATTTTGTGCCAACGATTGTCGCCAACCATAATCAAAGCACATTAAATTGTTTGTGGCTCTGTTGGTGTATGTGGGTACGAGACGAGTGCATGTGTTTGTGTTTGTCTGTGAGTGTATCTGTATGTGTCTTTATCTTTGTCTGTATGTGTGTCTATGTGTGTGTATGTGTCTGTGTCTGTTTGTGTCTGTGTGTCTGTTTATATGTGTCTGTGTTTTTGTTTGTGTTTGTCTGCATGTGGCTGTTTGCATGTTTGTGTGTCTGTATGCTTTTGTGTCTTTGTCTGTATGTTTGTCTATATATTATGTGCCTGTGTGTGTCTGCATGTGTCTATTTGTGTGTCTGTATGTGTCTGTGTGTTTTTCTGTTTGTGTTTTTCTGTCTGTCTATATGTGTGTGTTTTGTTTGTGTTTGCCTACATGTGGCTGTTTGTGTGTTTGTGCGTCTGTATATGTCTGTCTGCGTGTGTCTGTATGTCTGTATGTGTCTCTGTGTTTGTGTGTGTTTGTCTGTATGTGTCTGCTTGTCTGTATGTGTGTCCGTGTGTGTCTCTGTGTGTGTCTGCATGTGGCTGTTTGTGTGTTTGTGTGTCTGTATATTTTTGTCTGCATGTTTCTGCATTCTGTCTGCATGTTTCTGCAAGTGTGTATGTGTCAATGTGTTTGTATGTGTTCGTCCGTATGTCGGCTTGTGTTTGTGTGTGTCTGTGTGCATATGAGTGTAATATGTCTTTGTGTGTGACTGTGTGCGCCTGTAACTGTGGTGTTCTTTCTGTATTTGTGTATACATTTTTTGTTTGTGGGTCTGTTTGTTTGTGTATGTTTGTCAGGTTTATGTGTTTGTCTGTCTGTGTGTCTGTTAGTATGTCTGTTTGTGTGTCTGTATGTGTATTTGTCTTTTAACACAGACACACACATAATGCAAATGGCTGTGTGTCTGTGTGTTTGTGTGTGTATATTATACACACACAAACAAACAGACACACACAGCCATACACAGGCAAACATACCAGCACACAGACATACAGACAGGCAGATACACAGAGACACAGACAGACATACACTGGCACTTACATACACACACATACCATACAATCATATATCCTCTTTCCCACAGCACACGTACTATCAACATACACGCAAACACACAGACAAACACAAACATACAAACATACATACATGTAGATGCACAGACACACAGAGACAGGCACAAAGACAAACGCACATACACATACAGACACACACAAACATACAGACCCTTGAAGACACAAACACACAAACACAGACACACAGTAACAAACACCAACACATACAGACACGAAACAGACAGACACACACAGACACATACAGTCACACATACGGACACATACAGACACACAGAGAAACACATACACACACGAACAAACTCAGACACACACAGACACATGACTCATACTGACAGATACACACACGGACAGACATACACACAAACACACCGAGACATACACAGACACTTACAGATACACAAACACACATACATAAAGACACGTGGATACACAGAGACAGAAACCAACATATACACATACAGACACGCAAACAGACATACGGACACAAACATACACATGAAGAGCTTACAACCAAACGGCGCTAAATCTACTTTTCATGAAAAATGATTTATTAGCACCAGTACATTGGCTTACCACTAGTCCAGTTACAGAATAAAAATTTGGAACTAGAATGCACAGACTAATACTCAATATTGCATGTTTTAGTTTCATTTTCCCATAAGCGCGTGTACAAGCTCCGGCAAAGAAATGTCCTTTTCTCCAAATTGAGTGGATTCAGCGCCTTTTGGTTGCAAGTTCTTCACATACAGACACACAAACAGACACATGGACACACAGACACACATTAACACACAGTTAAACTCCCAGACACATACAAAAGCAAACTGACAGATACCTGACACACATGCACACACAGACACACCTACAGAAAGACACCCACAGCCCAAAGACACATGACACACACTAATAAACAGATAAACTCACGAACAGACATACACACTGAGGCATACACAAACGCTCACAGACACACATACAAACACACAGGCATACAAACACTCAGATACACAGACACACACCAAGACATACATAGACACACAAACACATACACACCAAACAATTCTCTTTCACACACCACACCCATTACCAACATACCCACAAACACACGAACAGACACACACAGCCATAAACAAACGTACATACACACATACACACATAAACACACACACACACACACACACACACACTCACATGTATTTGTGGATAGCGACATTTTGTGACGGTGGCGACCATGTGCTACTAGTTTCTGTTTTCTTGGCACAAATTGTCGCCAGGGAGGCAAAAAAAAGGAATCAGCAAAGTCGTCGTAAATTGTCGTCGGCGGCAATTTGCGCCGATTTGTGCAAAACCTGGCGGCACAAATTGTCTATGTATATAGCATTTGTGGATCATTTGAGGTAAGGGTAACACCACAGCTTTTGGTTGTCCGACAGAAGGGCCTCAACACTAAATTGTGATGGCTCTTTTTACATCAAATCAATAGAGTGTGATATTTTAACATTCTTCCGTCATTCTGTTAAGTGCAAATATCAAATTAGCCAATATTTCTCAAATGAGAGAAAATTTACTGCTAACGCTCTCCTGCTGGACAACCGAAGGCTCTTTTCTATTACTCAAAACATTATAAAGAACATAATGGTATGTTTCTTGCTATATAGCAATGTACATGTATGTTATTCAATGCAACGGGGATCTCAATATTCTTGAACAAAACATTTTGCCTAACCCTTTGTTATTGTATTCATTAGCCCACTGCGAGTTTGCACCATAAAAAATGACCACGCACGCTGCGATGACCATGGTTGGAGGAAGAGGGAGTGACTTGTTACAGTTATTTCCACCTGAGCACATGACAGACACAGAAAATGTGCACATAATTCCTTAAGTTTTATTTTTAAAATTACTTAGTGTTTGAGAAAATTACACTCTACCAGCCTACCTTTTTAAGAGGGCCTTTCATTTCAAAGTACGTTTTTATACATGATAATTTTATGAAAAACTCTACCGTATATAGTGGAGCAGATAACCCTAAGAATCGTTCAGTTGATGATACAAGCATGAAATTTGGCACACATGTAGAGTTAAGGTCGCTCTTTCAGAAAAAGATCATGGCCACGAAAAATTCTAAGATGGCGGCCATTTTCCAAGATGGCTGCCAGATGACATCATTATGAGATAATTGCCAGGTTTTTTGTTGGATATGTGTCAAAATTGAGTAAAATTTCAACTTTAAACTTGAGTGTGAAAAGACTCATAGGAATCTTGAATGCCAGCAAAAGGTCAAAGGTCAGATGCCGGGGTCAATGACCTTTCTGATCACAATGTTAAGTTTTTTGGGGCAAGTTTCTATTATTTTCCATAACCTTGCCCTTTTTTGCACAATTGTGACCAAACTTGGGTGATAGATGTCTCATAGGAAGCTGAAGGTTAAATAATGGTCAAAAGGTCACCTTCAGGGGTCAATGACCATTTTAAACACAGGTTAATTTGTTTGAGCACGTTTCTATTATGGCCCATTACTTTGCTCCCATTTGCACAATTGTGATCAAACTTGGGTGGTAGATGTCTCATAATGAAGCTAAAGGTCACCGAAAGGTCAAATGTCACTGGAAGGGGTCAACGACTCTTTGAGCCCAATGTCAATTTTTGGGTATCTATTATGTCACATAACTTTGCTCCCATTTGCACAATTGTGGCCAAAAAATTGATGGTAGCTGTCTCATAGAAGGCTGAAGGTCACCAAGAGGTCAAAGGTCACTGGCAGGGGTCAATAACCTTTTTGAGCCCAATTTTATTTTGGGGCAAGGTTTAATTATGTCCCATAACTTCGCCCCATTTGCACAATTGTGACTAAACTTGGGTGGTAGATGTCTCATAGAGAGCTAATATCACCGAAACGTCAAAGGTCATTGGCATGGGTCAACAACGTTTTTGAGCCCAGTGCTAAGTTTTTTAAGCAAGTTTGTATTATGTCCCATAAAAGAAAAAAAAGATCCTGGCCAGTGGCCACACAAAAAATCCAAGATGGCAGTCATTTTCCAAGATGGCTGCTAGATGACCACATCATTATGATACATTTGCCAAGTTTTTTGTTGAATATGGGTCAAAATTGAGTTAAATGTTAAGCTTTTTAGACCTTTTACCCGTGTCCGGACAGTTACCCCGTGGACAATTCCCCCCCCCCCCGGAAA
>JZLH01S0631239.1:14191-24744 GCA_001188425.1 Eucidaris tribuloides | reverse complement strand
TTGGGCTTTTTAGGGTTAAGATGCGACTTCCATTATTACAAGTATATGAGATTATCAAATCACATCTTACGAGTGATCTTACGGTGTCATGTTTGCCTGACTGGGTTGACCTTTAGGGAATCAAATCAAGTGTTCATTTATTGTTGTAAATGTTGAAATTAACCACTCAGGTATTCAGAATTTCACGAGCTGCATCCGCGAAGGTGGTGCCCTAAATGCGAAGCAATGTGCATCTCGGAATCTTGGGGTGAGTTAAAGAAGGCGGCGAGAATCACGTCCCATGTTTGCTAATCTAATTTACTCGGTTGATACGGGAGAAGTGCCTAGCTGGCTCATGGCTGGGTTTGTGAAAGTGTCCTAAGCTGAATGGTGATATTCACATTCTCTTTTGAGATGATACATGTATGACTAAATTCTCGAAAGGAATGAATTGTAAGTAAATCTGACTTAAAAGTAACATGAAGTACTGGTTAATGTTGGTAAAATTATCCATCCATGTACCTCATTTCCCTGGTTTTCAGGTAAAAGTATCTTATGTATTAATTGTAATATGGAATCAGTTCACCTCAAATGTACCAAAACACAGTAATTGTTGGACTGGCAGTTCAAAAGAGACGTTTTGTGTCACTAACTTTATGCCACAATCAGCGATCAAAATACACAGGAGCTCTGGGCGATTTGCCCCCGTAATGCAAAAAACAGCCCTCGAAAATTTCAAAAGAGCCCCCAAAATTCCCATAGACACAATGTAAATTGTAGCCAAATTTAGCCAAAGTGCTCCAAAAGTACATAGCTCCCGAAAATTTAAAATTACTTTTTCCCCTGGCCACAATAATCCACAGTTCACAGTGTCATAAATACAATACATATTTTTATGTCAGCATACAGTCAAATATCATACGTAATTCATGAATCATAGAGATATTATAAAAAGAGTGTTTTGCTGTTTTCAACTACTCTTTTTCTAGATACCCAAAAGTCATTTTCAGAAAACAGCTTAAAGCAGGTTTGGTCAAAATTATGTTATTCTGCAGGGCTCAATTACTAGTATATTATTCAAGGACAGTGAATATTTTTGTCTGGTACTAGCAGTTACAGCATTATGACTGAACAGGTGAGGCCAATATGACATTTGCAATTGGACCAACTGTTACTGAAATGTTGTGAAAACAAAACAAAATTTCAAGGGCATGTGTGCATCTGTTGGAATTTTTGGTTGAATTGAAATTGAGAACTTTTTTTTTTGCATGTAAAACTTTGAAATTAGGGTAAAAATGATGGGTATGTTTTGTGATTACATTTTTTTTTTTGTCACATGCAACATGAATATTGCGGCAGAAGTGATGATTATTTTTAAATTGTAGCAGTAAATCTTTACAGACATTTGCTATTTTAAGAGATTTTGTTAAAAAAAAAGATATTCTTAACTAAAATACACACACAAAACACTTTGCAATTTCAGTAATATGGAGGTAATTATTTTTCTGTACACCCAAAACAAAACGAATGACAGAATAAAGTCATATGAGATTTTTCCCCTTAAAAATGCATAACACTACAACTTTATTTCAAACTGCAAAAATAACAGTAATAGTTCAACTGATGATTAAGAACCTCCCTTTATATACATGTATGACCTTATATCAGATAATTAAAAATATATGAGAAGTTATTTTTCAAACCATTCGAGTTAATGTAATGTATGATTACTATGAATACAGTAATCAATGGGAGTCTTTAGAATAAAAGAACCGTTTCTTCTTCTTTATTCAATTTTATATTGAGGTGGATCGAGTGGATATCTCTGGAAGCAATTACTTCACTACAATGATAACAAAGATAACAATGAATATCAGATAATTGAATCTATTGCCATGCCCACTGGCTCATATACCTGTCTCTATTCCGTCTGCCGGAAAAATGACAGATGCACTTATTTCTCTAACAATGATATATTCATTTGACATAATTACAATTGATTGGTTGTCCTATTCGAAATAGTACATGTATTAAATGAAAAATTTCCATTTGTTGATATACATCAGTCACAATTACTAACTAGAGTGGAATATTAGACTATAAAATAATGTACTTCAAAATATTAACGTACAACCTTCATCTACACACAGTACGTTTGCAAGTACACCAGCATACATTTTCATAGCCACCTTTAAAAGTCATTTAAAGGCATTGTATAACAATGTTTCCAGTTTTACAAAATCTGAGCTACATGATTCCCCATGCTACCAGTGTCTCTGATACGGTCTAAAAATGAAGCCCTGAAAAAATTGCAGTTTAAAACGATCATAAAGTGCTTTCTCCCATAGACTGCTGTGTTGCAAAATTTCCTATCAGCTGAGAATAATTAATGTGCCAATTTGAATCTACACATACATACATGTATTGTACTAGTGACAGCATAACTGTCCGAACTTTTGTGTTCTAGGGTGTTTATTCATCCATTCAAACACTGTCAGAATTGTCAGATAGCAAAGTTCAACAAATTTTTAAACAGGTCTTCCACTGTGTTATATAGCGTCTTTAGAACACTAGTACAGAATCACTGATTGGCTCACATTGGTTTCAAAAGGGGTTTAAAGGCAACTGTGTTTAGAGCCTGATCAATTAAAGTGAGCATTGGGGTAAAAAATTCATGTTTATATTCTTATGATGTAATCACTGCCGGATCTTTCATTGATATCTAAAGTTACTAAAATCCATATTTGTTTATTTGGTAAGGTCTGGAAAGCGACAGGAATGACTCACTTTCGAGTAGGGGTGTTGAATACTGATGTCACGGATGGACACTTTTGAGAAATATTGATTTGGTCCTATTTTGACAATTATTAAATTATCTTGAGTTTTGTTTGCAAGTAATTATAGATGAAACACCAGTTTGCTAAAATGCAGAAAAATATTGTGAAATATTTGTACAAGAATGGTCATACCGCATTTTTATATTCATGTTTATGCAAATTTGTCCGTCCGTGACAGAAAGAAAATTTAAAAGTTTTTGTTCTATTGCGAGCAATGAACTTATAACAAAACATTGCTGAAGCTATTCACGAACAAAAGACCTATAATGTGTATGGTATGAAACCCAGAAATCAATTAAATATTTATATTACTAAATATGAATTTTGAAAATTATCACGACGGACAAAATTTTTGTCACGGACGCGACAAGTGCATTATACTGCAATGTTCATGTAGTGGATTTCTAATTCAGTGATTTTGTAAATGTGTTTCATCAGTTTGGGGAGATATTTCAGCACATAAATCCAATAAATGGTATTGTAATTCATAAATACACCCCCACATAACCCCCTCCCCGAACACACACACACACAAGTATATGCCTCCGCGGACGAAATCTTGAGGGGGCATTATAAGCGTTGCACCTGTCCATCTGTCCTTCCCTTCATCCACCTAATTGGTTTCCGCACGATAACTTAAAAAATACTGGATGGATTTTAAATATTTTTGGTGTGTAGGTAGATCACATTAAAACAACATGTTAAGTTCAAATTCGGAGTCCACAAGTCAAAGGTCAAAGCTCATTATACATGCAGATTGGTTTCCAGATGTTAACTTAATAAATATTTGATGGAATTTAAAAATGTTTGGTTTGTAGGTAGCTGACACTAAAATACAGATCGAGTTTGAATTTGTAGTCTACAAGTCAAAGGTCAAAGGTCACAGCTCATTATATATGCAAATTGGTTTTGGGGTGATAACTTGATAAATATTCAACAGAATTTAAAAAAAATGGGATGTAGGTAGATGAAACTAAAATACAAGTCAAGTTCAAGTTGGAGTCTGCAGGTTAAAGGTCAAAGGTCACAGCCCATGCAAAATGGTTTCCACACACTCAATAAGAAATGCTTACTGACTGCATTATAGCTGGGGCATCTGTGTCCTGTACACATACAAAATTTCTAGTATTTTCATCTTTTTCAAGTTTATAAGACATATGAGTACTGGAAGCTGGGCTGAAATATCAATTTTAATTGGGATAATGCCCATCTGTGACACAAATTGTCCGTCCGTGACACCAAATGTCTGTCCGTGACACTGGAAATGTCCGTCTGTGACAAAACTTCTTGTCCTTCTAATAAAAGTTACAGCTTGCTTCAAAATTACATACATATGTCAGGGAAGTCAGCTTATTAGACTAACATCTGCAATGAAAAGAAATTGTCAGCGTTGTTTCGTTTAGATAAAAACAACAAAAGATCATTGACAAGTGTAGAAACCCATTTCTATCCTGTCCGTCCGTGACATTGAATATTTAATGGATTCTATCTTTAGTAGGTAACCATAGCAACAAAATTCCATGAACATTTAACAATTTCAATGATACTCTTCACAATGAACCATACACAAACTTGACAAATTTCACTACTAAATTTTTACAAGCGTTTAAACTTTCAGAATTTGTTAAATGTCCGTCCGTGACAAACTGATCAGGCTCTATAGTATTTGGGTTGCAATGAAAACATTTTTCCCATTTTTTTTTTTTTTTTTTTGTAGGGACCAATGTTCAGCTGGTTTGATATTGTTTTCGGCATAACTTTAAAGATTGATGAAATTTTTCAGATTGACCAAACCTATACTTAACATGCACCTTATGGTAACCACCGGAGTTAAAAGAAAACATGCTACTGTACATGCATTTGAGAAAACAGAATAGCAACATGATGAAAAAAAAATTATGAACCATATTAACATTGATTCTTATTTTCTACGAACACAAAGGCAGTTTTCATTAGACATGAGTGTACAGCATATATTGATCTTAATATTTTGACTAAGCAATTAAAACAAAGTCAGGAACATTTATTGACATCAGGAACTGGGTTAATCATTTTAATTGGTGATCTAAGGTTCGTGAGCGATGTATGCGTTTAATCAAAATTGATTTTTCTTTGTTTAGACAAGTTGTCATACAGGCAGTCTGAGTGAAATTGCCTGTGGATTTATGTCAACCTCAATGCAAAGTCAATTCAATCAGTCTTCAGGGTGGTTGGTACGTCTTTGGGCCATGGAACATTGAAAACAACATTTATTGACCAACATGGAGAATGCCTTCTGTACTAAGACCCACCCATGCAAGTGAGAGGGAGGATGGGGTCATATACATGTAGGGCAAAAGATGTAACCCATGACAACCATCAGCCATCCCTGCTTAGGGAACCATCTAAACCAATGACAGGAAAAATGCTTTCATGCAGTTTATGTGCCTCACAAGTTTATTCCATGAAAGCAACACCCAACTTTGAGTTCAGTTGTCAGAATCTTTTTTTAATGAAAAAAGATTATTTGGCATTAATTGGCGATACCTGGCAGTAAAAATATATTTCGTTATTTTATGGAAGGTGAAATCAACCCCTGTTCTGAATTCAGAAATGTAAGATTTTGACCTTGTACAGTAATATTGGGTTATTCATCTATGACAAGTATATAATTCAGCTTCTCGAATGATTGTATGATTAAAAGATACAATCTAAGCTAGCCCCAGTCTGTGACAATAAGTCTGATATATCTTTTTTTTTTACTTTAACTTCTCTTTTCACATTGAAGCAAGCCTGGTGTAAAAACAACAAAATATATTTTGACATAGGTTCATTTGCCCTTTGAGCATGTGCATTCTTTGACGAATATCACATTACCTTGAACTTGACATGAACTACAACATTGCTGCTAAATGAATATAATGAAAATGTCCGCTGCCAATAAATTCATGAAAACAAGCCCAGACCAAGTAAGCTAGCTTCTCTCTTCAACCCTGCATGCACCAAATATACTTGACCCCCAACAGAGTTTGAACTTCCAGGTTCAATTTTGTGCATACTTTACTTCAATTAATTTGTCCTTGTTTTATGTTAATGTACTACAAAATCCTGAACAAAGCAAATCACGCTGTAATGATAGCAAGTGGTTAACATCAATCTAGAAATTAGTTTTTAACAAGCTGTGAGGTCGTTCCTCTTACGTGAATAAAAATTTTTGTGGAGGGTTGAACTTGATCAATGCTGGCAAGGTCGATGTTGATGGCTAGAAAAACACTTCAACACTATACCATATTGATTTTTTAACAGCTGTAAATTTATTCTGCATTCCTGTATCTTCAGCTTGGTTAGGTTTGTTTAAGGTAGAATCATAAAAGAATGTACTTGAAAAGACTCTTTCAAAATGTACTTTGAAAAAATTGGAAAACATCAAATGGGAATCAGATATTTCACATAATCTCACTAAAATACTTTTGGTAGTTCCTTGTGTAATAACTTAATAATTCTTTATATTTTCTGCATATATTCAGAAAGAAGAAAAATATTATCATATTCTATCCTAAAATCTTCATGATACAAACAAAATGGGTACCATACTATTTGAATGTTGATATTCAAATTATGGCATATCACAAGCTTAAAACATAACACCATTCTCCACATATTTAACCTTAAAATGGCCTTAATTTTGACACCAAACTTTATTATTATTTTTTTTTAAAGAAATGTTGTTTGCAATCTCCAGAAATTGATGTTATATGAATATCTGTCCAGGTTACTTAAAAACAACAAGACAAGAAATGATATAGGAAAGAAGGAATAAATTAAGAAACCTTTTACAAACTCCAGAAATGGATATTTTGCAAATATCTCACCAGATTACATAAAAACAGCAAAACAAAACAGGACGGGAAATGTAGTAGTCCGTAGTCCATACCTCCTTTTCCTTTTCAGTCTGTGTTAATTTTACCGTGCAACCTTACCCTCCATACATTTTTTTTTTACTTCCTACACATATGCTTGAAATGCATTTTTTAAGACCTACCAAATAGATTATTCCTGGACTCTTAGACAAGCAAGTTTAAAGCCCAATATAGTTTTGGTCAATCAGGATACCAGACTTTATCTTTTTTTTTGCAACTTATTTTGATCATTGCACTCCTGACCCTTTTTTTTACTTTTAATGTACTTCCAAATTCAAATTTGAATAGTTTTATGACCTATTTTACATTGCAATTGAAAGATATGTTGAGACATGTAAAACAATTTTAGAGATCAATACATCGGTTCAACTAACGATGTATCATTCATATCCATTTCACAATACACATTTGGTTTAACAAAGGCTTTAACATTACTTTAAAGTGCATAATTAAAAAGCAGCGTGATTCTTTTTATTGTCAATTGTTTCCAGAGCACTTAGTGATGACACAAAGGATATTGCATGAACAGCGTACCACATTAAATTTAAAACTAAAAGTTTGTTGACTCCCTGTCATTTTCTCTTCTTTTCTTTGATTTTTCAGTCTTTATAGATCACAGTAAATCCTACATTTATTCCCCCCAAGATTTAGTTAAGATTGAAATCAGTAGTCGCATTATATAGTACCTACTACGGCATTATTTCAATTATGCACATTTCTTCATTATCCCATATGAATAAAATGTGATTATTTTGCCCCAAATGGACAGATCAATGCTTCAGCTATTCATACTGTACCAGTGCACCCAGTGACTTGTTTTACCTCAAATTACACCGATTTCTTCCTCAGATTGTGTAGTGATTTTTTCTTCCATCTCATATTTTACTCATCCAATGGGGCCACGTGCAATAAACGGCAAGACAAAAAATAAATAAGACAAAAGCATTATGCGTTTTCTAACGCCAGGTCATTATCATGTTACGCAGCTTTTAGCCATATTTATACAACAGTGCAGTGTCCCAGGTCCACTGACTACAGTCAATAATCGGTCTATTATTACGGGCATTGCCGCTGTGAACGCTGATCACATGGTTATCTAAACCCCCCCCCCCCCCAAAAAAAACGAGAGAAAATCCTTCACCTTCTCATATCTCAGGGTGTCAAAGATGATAATTATTATGAAATTTACTTCCAGTGGGCTTGTCGTAGCATCGCTTCTAACAAAAGTTAGGTGTATCAGAGCGGATGGTTGTTAAATGCACAGTGGGGCAGGTGGAGAGAGGTTGGTCAAGCGTAAAAACAGTATTAGCACCCCAGTGACTTTATATTGACCTTTATCAAAAACTAATTAAAGAGTTGTCACCATTCCTGAGCACCCCAAATTTTCCATATGGCCTTGATGGATTTCCACTGATATTTAAAGATTGCATGAAGCCTGAAACAAGTACAAAAATATTATTCACGACTCAACACTACTACTTGCCCACTTTCCTGGGGTAAGTAACAAAAATGTTCAACTCTTAAATCAACACAGTATTTAAGACTTGTGTTTTTTTCAATTCAGTTTCTATTTTGTTTAAATTCCAATTAGGTAGAATCTTTCAAAACGCTGTGAACAAGGTACACTGTAGGTCTATTCTATTTAAGTGAATAACAAACAATTATTTGTTCACTTGGGCTAGTTAATAATTTATGGGTGGGTTGGGGTGGGGGGGGGGTAGGCCAACTGAAACAAGTCTGTAAAAAAAAACACACAAGTGTCCAAACATTGCTGGGTAAACGGAAATCCATTCTTATTTACAAAGAACCGAGTTTCATCTCAAGAAGATGCTTACACTTGGATGAGATTGATGACAAGTTGAGAGGATTTTGGAGGATGGTTTATACAGCAGGATTCATGGTTATCATTCACGTAATTCCTTGTTTAAAAGAAACCTGTCCATATGGCCCTAAACAATGCAGTAATCAATTACTTAAAGGGACGGTATACAGTAAGCAGTGTACAGGTACTATTATTTTGTGATGTTTTAAATTCTACACATGATGGCATGTCATAAAACTTACAGCACAGGAGAATTCTAATGTTCCATTTCATGATGCTAATGAAGCTCCTTTTATTACAAAATGTAATTCTCAGTATTACTGCAATAAAATTCCATAAAATTTGCATGTGATATTTTGAGTATTGAACTGAAAGGGTTAAAGCTAAAGACTAATCTAGATTTTGTTGATGTTTGCAGGTAAATTAAAATCATAATGAGTGCACAGCTGTCCACTATATGTACATGTATTACAGGGATGCCAACTATTTCAATATAGTTTCAGGGAGGATTGGATTGAGAATCAGGGAGGTTTCTAGCAAATGTGTACAATTCAATGGGGGTAACAAGCCCCAAAATCAGTAAGGCTTTGAAATTTATACACCGATTCACACAAAAATCATAAATTTTCAGGGAGCCTTCCTGGGAATCAGGGAGGCTTGGCATCTCTAGTATTACTAGCATGGTAGTTTTTTCAAAAAAACTAAACAAATTGATTTGACATATTATCATGTCTTGTCATAGAACTCTTCCATCATTGATATTCATTTCATCAGCAACCATATCATACCTTTTTGTTCTAAATCAATTGGGTGCAGTCAAAAATTTAAAGCAAGTTACTTCAACTACTCTATTTAACTTGTGAGGCATCAGTAGTAGTAATTGCATAAACCTGGTAAATAATACTCAAAATAAATTTCAAAATTAATTGCAAAACTCAGGAATTTTCAATTTGAATAAATTTAAAAAAATCAGTACCCAGAAAATTAAATATTTGTATACTAACTATTTTATATCAATGAAAAAGAAAGTGTAATCTTATTTGGCACATGTATTTTTATTTCATCTACCAACCGACTGTGATATTCAACAAGAGATTTATCCACTCCTCCTAGATTCCCTCCTCGCCTGCCTGACGATGGATGGAACCAATCTTGAGAACAAGCTAATTTATCGACTGCGGCAAGGTGAATAGTTCTCATCCCGATGTTTATTGCCGGAGCTGATACGAGAACGGATTAGGGCTCTGGCAGATTTCTATCAGCTGATTAATATGCATAGATATCTGGTACGACAGACGAAGAACATTCATTAGCTATGACTCCATGTATATACTCCCACGATGCAGGCTTCTCTTGGTATTTATTGATACTGCATTAGTAGAATCTTCTGCAGTACATTACCTTGCAAGTTGCACCAAAGATTTATCTGTAAGCTTCCAGAGAGTATTTGCTGCTAAGCTCAGTGAATCATATTAATACTGTAAACACTAAATATTTTGATGTGGTTTTATTTTCATGAATTTTGCACCTAAACTCACAAAAATGTTTACTTCCTGGTACACCTGTTGGAAGTGAATGAAAATAAAATAAAATTGAGAAAATTAGCTTTCACAAAATTCGAATTCTGCATCTTGAAACAAACTTACAAAAATAAACAGCATTTGTCAACTTTGTTGTATGAATACTCAAGTGTTTCCCAAAATGTGGCGTGTGTTTTTTCATTAGAGCCAAATTAACAATTAATGCCATGAAAATTACGTTTATATGCACTGAAATGCTTTCATTTCCAAGGAATACATGTAACTACAAATGAAGGGTACCCCAAAATTTTGTCATATATAATGTACTAATGATATCTGCTTAGAAATTATTATAATGTACTTTTTGACAGACGATGGAAAAATCATCAGATGGAATTGAGAAGGTACAGTATGAGTTGCACTTCTTGAAGAAAAATTTCAATTTAACCCATTGGAGACTAAGCCCGAGTTAACTCGTGTTGGGGTCTATGGAAAA
>JZLH01S0631239.1:0-14166 GCA_001188425.1 Eucidaris tribuloides | reverse complement strand
TGCATGTTATAGTGAAATCAAATCATCTCCAACGGGTTAAAAAAAAATATTAAAGATTCAATTCCAATTTCAACATTTTTTTTCATACTTTTTATAACCTTGAAAAGAAGATTCTTTTACATGGGTAGAACGTTATGCTACCAAATTTATTTTTGAATTCATACACCTGAGATCGTGCATTACATCTCCTTGTGAATTTGATGTCTCACTGTGATATGTAGATGAATGTATTCTATTCAAACCATCCGACTTTGATGAGCCAAGCTGCAGAATTATTTCTCCTCATCACCAACCATCTTCAAACACATTCAAACACCCCTCGGGTGATATCTGGTTGCCGTAAGGAGTAATCTTAACAAGGGAACGAACAGAATACAAGCACTCCAGAATTCAAGTCAATATTTGAGATGGAACGCGCGGCAGGGTCTCTGTCGACCGAGCGGAACACTCGGACATGAATGGAGGAAGAAAGTTAATTAAGTTCTGCAGATTCCTTTGCTGTATGACAGCTTCGTGACTTGTGTACTAACAGAGTGTCGTCTTACTTTGGCATGGAATAACAGATTGAGGTCTGTTTGTGTGACCCATTGCAGAGAGAGTGTGCAGGAAGCATCATTGTTAACCCTGTCACCCCCGATGATCAAATGAAATCTTCCAATACTAATGTGCATGAAATGTGAGATGGGTTATACCATCAGTATTTGAGGGAATACAACTCTTTTTAAATGTATAGATGTCAGTTGCATCAGGATTGTTACTGATTGCTGTTTTTCTAGTCAGCTGGTGAAACCTATTTCAAACTTCTACTTGTAACGGAATATTTGAATACATTGGTAAACCAGTCGTCTAATATCTAGGTTTCACTAGATAAGAGAACATTTTCTTATTGTAAATGTTGACAAGAATGAAATCAGGTATACATTTATTTATTTATTTATTTATTTATTTATTTATTTATTTATTTATTTATTTATTTATCTATTTATTTATTTATATCTTTTTTTTCTTTGCTTATTCCTATTTACTTTTGGGTTTTTATTTTTCTCTCTTTATTTGTTTATAGCACTACTCTACAAGACTTTCTCTTCTAACTGTGCTGCAACAGCTGCACACCAAAGCTATGTTTTTAAGTTATTTGTCATGGCTTAAAACTTGAAAAAATCCTTCTACAGACTACCTGCAAATTTGGAATTATAGCTAGGGAAAACCCTGATTTTATCCTCACCACTACAAATATGGATAAAAATGAATAATATGTGCATGATTCTGCAAACAGATATGTCTGTCCTCATCTCTGATGTTAACTGACAATGTTGAGTGTTTGCCTTTCATTACACAGGCAATGAAAATCTACTGTCACTCTTGAGAGGAACGGTACCCTATCCATGTCATGGTTGAACTCAATTGCTATTGCACATTTTTTCACTAGCCTTCCGGAGTACTTTCAAACATCTCTAATCCTTAGCTGAGGCTGATTATCAATTGGGCTTTTGGCCTGTAGACAAGTCTTATTGCATAAATCTCTTATAATGTGAGAATACCTTCAATTCACAACACAACTCAAATGTGCTAGTATTGATATTTCCCCTATCAAAGATCAGTAAAGTTATTCAACTGTTTACAGTTCAGATTTCCAATGAAAGCAGGTCAATTCCAATCCACCCTACAGTAGAATTTGTCAAAACCAATCATTTCTGTGAATTTATCAACTGTTACAATAATGTTTCACAAAGAGGCTGCCTGGAGCCATAATTTATCAATTCATATCAATCTTACATTTTTCTTCTATTTCTCCTACTTATATCATTCTTTGAAGCTACATGTAGCTATACAAACGTACAGCCTACAGACAACAAATTATAGATGTTACCTAAGCTGGAAAACAGCACAAGGTCATAAACAGAAAATTTGAATGTATGTGTACTCCAAAAGATCAAGTTTGATAAATACATTAGTATTTATGGAATGGTAACAACCTCTTTGATTCCACCAATATTATGAGCAGAAATACACAATATCCATGGGGTTTAGGGATCAAACTACAGAATGTTTGACATTTGCTCCGGCGACAATTGCTCCGATGATTATTTCATGCACTAACCCTGACCTCAACCCTAACCCTAACCAAAACACTAACCCTAACCCTATTCTGAACTGGAAACCCAATGGCAACCCTATCCCTAACTCTTTGTCTTATGAGATATTGTCACTGGAGCAACTGTCGCCAATATGAGCAAAAATACACAACATCCTTAGAATTTAGGGATCAAAGTAGATTTACAGCTACTCCAGCAACTTCACAGTTGGGTCAGAAATTTTATCTTCATTTATCATCATTTGTACAAGCTTTTTCATCATGGAATCAAATTTACACAGATTTGTCAATATTGGTGGAATCATTTTTATTGTATCCAGCTGACAGACAAATATTTATACTTCGGCAGAGTGGTTGAGTAGACAAGAGAGGAGATAAGTCTATTTGCTCTTGGAATCAATGAAAATGATTTTTCTGTGCATTAAGCCTGTCTGAAAGCTTAAACAAATTGAAATCAAATACAGAGTAAATGATATTGTAAAGTACTGAGTGCATGAAGGTTTCTCAAGGAAGTCTTATGACCTTAGTTAGATAAGGACTATAGGTGTGTGTATGGGGGGAGGGGGTATATAATGATTTCATGAACCTATCCTAATCAAAGGCCAATTTCCTTCCAGGCATCTTTCTTTTTTAAATACATGTATGGGTGTTTTCAGCCACCAGAAGTACCAACATGGGGAGAGAGGAAGTGTGTAAAGCTTTAATACATTTAAATATTTAATTTGTATGACTATGGTTATTAATTCTAAGGGTTACTTTGTCCCACTCAGGCCCGCAAACAAGTGCGCATGCGCACACGCACAAGCACACACATACACACACACGCACACACACACACACACACACACACACACACACACACACACACACACACACACACACACACACACACACACACACACACACACACACACACACACACACACACACACACACACACACACACACACACACACACACACAAAACATACATACACACAGACACACACAGATACACACACATTATCTAGGGGTGCTGTATTACCATTAGCATCACTGGTTCCCAGGGCCCTGTTCCTGTATGGTTTCATTAAAACTCAAGATTCAGACAGTCAGACAGATGTCATGGATCAACACAGAACTGGTGTAGTACATTGTTGTTAAATTTGACATGACAAAAGCTGGATTTACTTTGAAATGTCAACAGAAACAGAGACAAATATTTCACTGGTGTGCTACATTACTTTTTAATTTCGGACAAGCATGTCAACAGCATGATTTACTTTGTCAACAGTAACAGAAACAAATATTTCACCAGTGTCTTAGATTATTGATAACTTCTGATAAATAGAGTGTGAGATACAATTTAGAGAGACAAAAACTGTAATCATTAGAGAACATAAATGGACTGTGAACTATCATTTTAGTGATTTAAACTTTAAGACAAGTCCATGATTCATTTAGACCTTCATTACACATATATTCACCTGTGCAGGGGAAAAAAATACATGGGGGCCCGGAGCGATTTTGCCCCCGAAAAAGACCCCAAAATGTGTAAAGGAGCTCCCTTAAATTGCCATAAAGTTCAATACAAAAGAATAGCAGGATAGCACTGAAACAGGTAAAGTAACACCCAAAAAGAAAATTTTAATGTTTTCTCTGCACCTGTGGGTTTACTAATTAATTTCAATTAACACAAAAATGATGAAGAATTTGCTTTCAAGTTGCACTGTATGTTCATTTGTTCTTGGGAAAATTCAGTTCTTAACCCGTTGACTACGGGAACCGGACGTGTCCTGTGTTAACTCTGTGGGACTTTCAGAATCTCATAGACAACCGGTTAATTTCACATAGTGAAATGGCAAAAAAAGAACACAATTCATCTAAAATTAGCTCTAAGTCAATGGCTCTAATCATAAAATTTATATGATATTCCAGCATAAAATATAAATTCTCTGTAGAAAGGGAAAAGAGTCCAAATATCCAGCAAATCTTCATAAAAATTATGGCCGCACA
Organism: Eucidaris tribuloides; assembly: GCA_001188425.1. Classification (NCBI taxonomy): domain Eukaryota; kingdom Metazoa; phylum Echinodermata; class Echinoidea; order Cidaroida; family Cidaridae; genus Eucidaris; species Eucidaris tribuloides. Next base: position 10,076 of record JZLH01S0631239.1, on the reverse strand, counting down.
CAGCTGTCCTGGTCTCACAGAATTAAATTGTTTCATCTTTCAAGAAAATAATGGAGGGGCCTGACACTCTCGACAATGAAGACATCTTTATTTCATTAAACATGGCTGCAAGGCGTCAGCGCATCTCCTAATTAATTTTTCACACATATAAAAAGCGCCGGAGGTAATATTCAGCTAATGTTGGAGTATTGATATTTGCACTGCTGCAGGCAATATTGGGGCTGATGGTAACGCAGCTTTCATCACTGAACTATTAATCATGGAACCAGCTGGTTTTTATAACAGCTCCCATAATAGCTAGGCGAGGAAGAATTGGAAGGGGCTTGCCTCTTGGTACACCTGAACATTGAATATGACAGAAATCTGAAAATTCTTAATTTGTATGGTTTACTGTATACAACTTGTTTTTCAGCACATGAATATTAGTTGTGTTATCTGACAGTTTCTTTATCCCTGAGATACTGAATATCCTACATGGTATGGATGTATTTGGATAATGTGAATTTGATTAAGTGCAAGAGACCAGTTTGCTAATCATATTCAAATTTGATGCAATCTTTAGAATAAAGGTTGACCCTACATGTACATGTACATGTACATGACATGGATCTACATCCTTTTATGATAAAAGCTCACCTGAGGCTTGTTTGAACTTGCGAGACATGGTATCAAAGGTAAAATTGACAGCTGTTTGAATTCACTATTGCTTATTGGGTCTCCAGCCTGTAAAACCGCTTGTTACATGTACATGTATGTGTACAACTAAATTAAAGGCAACTGTAATAACAATGTTCTAGCTTTAAAAAATCGTGAGCTACATGATTCCCCATTGCTACTGTGTCTTTGATACATCTAAAATGAAGCCTGAAAAATTGGCAGTGTAAACATCATTAAGTGCTTTAAAAAAGTGAAAATCATGAGAACCATTCCAAGCTTTTCCTCCATTAGACTGCTGTGTGCAGAATTTCCTGAATCGCCCGATGTAAAATTATTGTGGCCAATTTGTCATCTGCCAACATATTGGTACTAGTGACAGGCAATAAGTGTCCCAAACTTTTGTGTTCATAGGGTGTTTTATTATTTGTCCAATTAACACATGTCAGATTGTCAGATAGCCAAAGTTCGACAATTTTTTAAAACGAGTCTTGCCACGTGTTATATAGTGTCTTTAATTTTCTTGGTGGTTAGTAACGACAAACTGAAACATAACATCCTTTCAATGAAAAATTTTCCTTTGCTACTCCAGTAATGTACTTTGTAACGGCGGAATTAATTCAATCTGTTTGAGTCACTGTAAACACTGAGGTAAGAAAAGAAGGCTCATGCTGTAATGATGTCATCATCTATCTCTTCATTGAACCCCATACCAACTGGATTATCCACAAATTTAGCTACAGTTAATTAAGAATGAGTGAGGCCAACCTGTAAGCAGGTGTGGGGATACATGTTACCCACTTCTTAGAGGTGGAAAGTAATCTTAATTAGGTCACTTTATAGACACCAATCAATAGGCCACAAATAGTCCATTGTCACACCAAGGAGTGTGACCAGACAGATTTTCATTGACAGGTATGTTTAAACAGATTTTATTGCTAAAGGGATTCTGTTGCATATTGGAGATGAACTGTCGGCTACCTCTATGTTCTCAAAAGTGCGCCACTGGAACGAAGTATACATGATTGGTTGTGTGTCGTGTGTGTGTTGTGTGGTGTGTGTGTTGTGCTGTGTGTGTGTGTGTGTGTGTGGTGTGTGTGTGGTGTGTGTGTGTGTGTGTGTGTGGTGTGTGTGTTGTGTGTGTTGTGTGTGTGGTGTGTGTGTGAGTGTTGTGTTGTGTATGTTGTAGCTTGAAAAGTCGGAATTCGAGGACTCAGGTCAGCACAGGTGTACAAAACATGATGGCCAAAGGTTTATTCATTGATTTATGACAAGACAAGTTGAAAATTCATTTTGTTTGACAAGTCAAGAATTAAATTATCAAAACTATGTACATGTAGGTGATATCTAGTGACCAGTCCAAATATCACTGGAAATATCATAATGAATCGAAATGAAATCTCAGGGGAAAAAAAGGAGTTTGTTGATGGCAATTCCATAAGTGTATGCATCTTGCGTTAGGTATGATATGCAAATTATGAATCTTAAATATAATTCAGAGCACTAGTAATTGATCTAATCAAATGAACTTATTCTAATCCATGAAAGTAGAATTTCTTGAAGAATGCAGTGTGTGTAAAGTCATCTGGTATACGACACAAAGATGAAACAATTAACATATCAGTTGAGTGCAAAGACATGATAATAGCTGAGAAAGAAAATATAACTAACATTCACTTGTCATGCCTTAAAGATTGTGTCATTCATTTGCACGTCAAAAAACACCTAAATGAATGAAATCAGTTGAAATCATATCCAATGTAAAGATTATAAATAAACACCTCTCATAGAGACTTGGGGTAAAATATTGAGTTTTGGTGAAAATCTGGACGGTTAAACTTCATCCTTTTTCAAATTACTTTGAAGCAATTTCAAAAAATCCGCGACGTCAAACGTGCACGTGCCGTTCCAAAATTGTCCGATCAGCCGTTAGCCAAAGGTCGTGCGGAGGTTAGCCGTTTAACCAATCAGTGCGCTCCGCTGGTCTTGCGACGATACACATAACCGCGATTCACAGTTTGAGCAAAATTGAAACTCATGGAAAGAACAACATTCTGGTAACATGTCGTTATTAGTTTTTCTCATAAAACAACAAATTCATGACGTATGGATCTCAAACTTTCAACACACCATTGGTAAGTACTTAACTACCGTTTTGTATTGATAATGAAGGGAAGTAATGGACATGCACATCCCTGACACAATCTGTAAAAGATGTCTACATGCAATACAATGTATGTACAGCACATTTCAAATGTACACATTGCATAGAATTGCTACAAGTCAATGTGAGACAAACAAAACCTTAAGTACAAAAAAATGAGAAAACTAAAGCACGTAAAGTTCAACGACCTTAAACTTGTTAGCATTTATATCATAAATGCAAATATTAACTTCCTCCGCTGGAATTTCTATCGAGCGTACACACCTTAACAGAAGATTATTAACTGTAATTCCTTCTTTCCTGTGCGATTTAAAAGTTGTGCTTGTTTGACGAACAGAGTGAGAGAAAAAAAAATCAAATGATTTCCTGTCTGGTAGAAGATGATATTACAGTTACGGGTGGTATTACCAGGTCAATTTTTTGGGCAAGGTCACTGAAAGCAGTTGGTGGTGGTTGTGGAGGGTGATTACATTATATCACTTCACCACAAATACAACACTTGAAAGTCAAGGCATTGTATTATATGGCAGACTGGCTAACTTATATCATTTATGTATAACTATGGCAGAAATTACAGTGATAAAACAAATGTGTCTGTCACTGTAACTTCTAATAGTAAATGTACTTCCACCTCCCTGGTTATGATAAGGAGGTAACAACTGACCACAAAACTTTTTAATCAGGCACTGTATAACAATATTTCTGTTGAACAAAATTGTGAGCTACATGATTCCCCATGCTACCAGTGTCTCTCTTATAGGGTCTAAAAATGAAGCCCGGAAAAAATTTCAGATAAAAATTTTACTTTTGAAAAGTACAAATCATTGAGAGACCATCCAGTTTTCCCACAGACTGCTGTGTTGCAGAATTTTTGTTGGCTGACAATAATTCATGTGCCAATTTTTATCTGTACATATTTTGTGAGTGACAGCATACCTGTCTGAACTTTTTATGTTCTAGGGTGTTTATTTGTCCATTCAAACACTGTCAGATATGACAGTTAGCAAAGTTTGACAATTTTTTTTAAAAAGGTTTTCCACAATGTGTATAGTATTAGTATCTTTAAACCTTGAGGTGTACTTCATTCTTTATTTATGGTGACCTAACTTAAGGACTGCATCAAATCCTGTAACATCCCTTTAATTTACAAAAAAAGAGACTGATGGATACCTCTGATCTAGGAATGAAGATGTAGGATGAATGAAATGGGCACAAGATGAACAGTTCAACAAATAAACAGTATTTATCTGGTTGAAAGGTACCATGCATTATCTTCATTCAGCAGTGATGAACGCTGCCACGCTGAAGGTCAATTGCACGTCCTACAAAGTAATTCATCAAAAAGTTGGGCAGGAACATTGTAACAACACTTAGCTCTGTTGTAGTCTGTTTTCCTTCCATTCTTTGTATGTTTGTATTGGTTGTCTGTATGTGCAGTGTACTGTACCATATATTGAGGCTTTACTGCCCAAGCGCGGTAATTTATGTGAAGTCTATACGTATTTGACTTTCTTTAAAAATACAATATACAATACCGTAAAAAAATTGAATACAGAAACTCACCTGGATGAGGATATTGAAACAGTGTGATGATGTACAAATATGCTTTGTAGAATTACAGGACGGAGTATGCAAACAAAGAATGTTTATTTCTGTTGGACAAACACTGAAAGATGAGACTCAAAGACTCTGATACCCCTTTCATACTGACAGCCGAAGTGGAGTTACTACGGAATCCAGAAGGAGTTACTCCACTTTGGAGGGCAGTATGAAAATTCTGAGATTATTTCGATCCGGATTCAAAGCGGAGTACTTCGAGAAGAGGGTTACAAGCGGAGTAACTCCGCACTGGAAGTGCAGTTCAGCTTAACTCAGTAATCTCGCTTGTTTACATTTCCTGTCTCAACATCACAAGCGAGTTTAGTCGTGGGGAGTTTGATTCCGGGATTTGACTTCAGACCAATTAATAAGCGATTGATTGCGAAATTTGCACGAACCGCTTGTTGAGGAAATTCGGCCACACAGAATGGCGCGAACTCGCATGTAAACCATGGAAACGACTGCGGATACACCGCTGCATACTCTCAAGTATGAAAGGTATCATAATGTCGGTCCACAGTATAAGCATATCAACTCACTCCAGAGTTACTCCGGAGTAACTCCACTTCGCCTTCAGTATGAAAGGGGTATGAGTCACTCCATATTGGTATACATGTAGAGTTAAGATTTGTTGATGTAATCCTTTATCCACAACTTTAATTGCCTAATGCTTATCATTATCTTGCTGAGGAGCTGCAAACCCAAGTGGTCAACAAATCAAAAGTTATGCATTTGTATACTGCCCTCATGACAAAAGGGCATAACTGACATTTTGGTGATTTGGAGATATTGAGCAAAATGTATTTTGTTCAATGCGTAAAGCCCTATTCAGTGACCTTTTAACAAGCGGATTATGAAACGAATGGACACTTCTAATTAATATTTTTTTGTTCAGCATGTTTAACATGATGTACTGAGTCCCCTTTACTACTCAATTTTGAAGAAAAAAAATGTCAGTCATGCCCTTTTGTCATGGGGGCAGTATAGTGTCAATACAAACTGCATTAAATAATTATTTTGATTATAAAAATGTAACAAATTACTTAAAGTGATAAGCTAACATAGTGGAGCTTCATTCAAAAAAAATTGTCCAACTGTGGTTTGAGCTACATGGAAGTGCTTAAATTAAATGAGCAAATAAACACCCTAGAATACAAAAGTTGGGAAGTTAGGCTGCCACTGGCAAGACATGCATGAATAAACATTGCCACTGTGATGGAGTATAAAATAGTCTAGATCTACATGTACATGCAGTAAGTGGAGGAAATGGGCATGGAGAATCCAGTCAACCTGAGTACTCATAGATTTTCACTTCTTTAAAGCACTATTGAAATACAATTTTTTCAGGGTCTTCATTTTTAGACCTTATCAAAAACACTTACAACATGGATGATTATGTAGCTCACTATTTTTTAAACTGTGGTCATTGTTAGCCTGTGGCTTTAACCTATGATACATGTAGGCCTACTGTATAGGCCTAATTGCCAAAATGGCAATTCATATTTTTGAGTCCAAAGAATATTCAGTAACAGAATAGCTTTAACCTTGGCATGATGCATAAATTCACTGAATTTGAGTCACAATCAGCAATTCAAAGACAATGAACTTCAGCATTACAGACTTGAACTGAATACTAAATAATACTGAGAAAATTTTGAATGTGTAAGGAAATAACACCCTCATCACATATGAAAGTGGTTAGAAATCAGAATATGTTTTTCCTGTTTTCTGTACACATTGTAACAGTGATTTCCACCTTCAGTTTGATGGATAACACTTTGGCCTTTCATTTTACGGAAAGATGATAAAAATACAAGGAAATACGGGTAGTGGATTTGTAACCTGTCCAACTATTTGACTGAAATACTAGTACATTGCCATTGAGTGCCTTGTGGACTACACGTATGTATTACTGTATTATTGGGAAATTGAAAACTTCTACTCAAGTATACAGATGAATGTCATATATGGCCCTGGCAACTAATTATGTTACTTAGTATTTTTATTCATTTCCACAGTTTTGTAAGTAAATGATATTGCACTTGCACTACAAACCACTACCTTTTGAATAAGCCTTCAGTGGTTTGAGATTTCCTTACAACGAAAAAAAAAAGTTTGTTCTTGTTTCATTTTTGGTCAAAAGTAATATAACCACATGCTAACCTTTAGCTAAACAAAAAAAAAAAAAAAAAACTTAGAGTATTGTTTCTTAGGAGAGTTTTTCATGGAATAAAATTTATTTTCTGCTTGTCTAATGATTCAAAATGGCATACATATCTTGGCCAAGTATTAAGGTTAATGTGCAATTCCTAATACTGTACCTCTAATTCAAGATAATCCACCACTGAATTTTGGGCTCTCATTAAAGCATCCTTCAGTTTCCTATCAAAAATCTCTGGTGCTGATGCATGAAGCGGGTTAATTATTCATTAAATTATTACCGTACCACCTGATAATGATATTGCTGCTATTCTAAGGTTTAGGGCAAGCTGGGGTACATTTTTCATTAAGTTTGATCCAATAAACAGCTATGCTAGCTACTGCAGGAGTAGGATATGAAAACCACATGTTCAATTTGTGTAAAGTTTGCGTACTTTACACACACTCCATGCAATGAAATATACACGATCATGATGCGATAAACAATATGACAAGAATGTAAATAAGGTAGGAAATATCTTAATAATGCAAGGTGTGTGTAAATAATGTAGATAGTTGGTAAATAATGTCCATGGATTATGAATAATGTACAAATAGGATTATTGAAATGTTGAAAAATACACGCAGTGAGAATTCTGCTATATATTTTATCTGAGGTATTAATAATTCCGTGGTTTAAACATGCTCAGTTTTCATTTTGGTTATTTTTTTTTTGGGGGGGGGGGGTTAGATGGGAGTACGGACGGCCTTCAATTTGAGAGACTATAGAAGAAGCCGTTCCAGAGGTTGACAATAGACAATATGTTTCATAAGTGTTATTTAAAGGCTATGTGTTTTTTTTCCCACACAAAACAAATGTGGGAGCTAATTGTTTGTTCTTCAAGCCACCTTCTTAACACAATGATTCTTCACAGTCTGGATCAAAGTAAGACTGCTTACCCCTCAAAAATGTAAATCATGTTAATTTGACATGAACCTTCCCATTATGTCTGCTGCTCCAGTTTAAATATATGCCAGTTCTCATTTGTCTAACATTCATGTTTCGAAAGTCGTGGATCCTGAAATTTTATTGCAATGGAGGCAATTTATCATTTTACTTCTCAGCTCATAAATCATACATGAAATCATAATACACAAAATGTAACATGCTATCATTTTAGTAATTGATCTCATGTGTACAGGTAATTTGATAAATCGATGAGGCACGGCCAGTACGTAACAAACTGGGGTGGGGACATTGTAAACATGACACAAATATCTGTGTAATGCCATACATCCAGGAAAAAAGGAAAATCTCAAGTACTAGTACATTTCTTAGGATTTTACCTTTTGTATCTTTTTGTATAAAGTTCATTCTTTTGTAGAAAGTGATCTAGCTGTGATTCTTTCTTCCTTTCTGTAGAAGGACATAATACCCTACATGTACCATTGGTGTATGCAATGGGGGTGGAGGGGTCAGAAGGTCATATGACACCCTAACCCCCCCCCCAAAAAAAAAAAAAATACCAAAAGGTCCACATTGTTTTTCTGAAGACATTTTTTTCTGACAGCTTTTTCACATCGACGTAAGAAGTTTTGATGATACACTTAAATCACATCTTGCTGTTGTATCATAGTAATAAAAAAAAAAATCATGATTACGACCCACCCAGAAAAGAAAACCTGGATACACTCCTGTCTACTCTGCCCTGCATTTGTCCCTGTCTCCCCTGCCCCTGTCCACCCCCTCCCCCCTCCCTCCTTCCTGAAAAAAAGCTCCCCTAACTTGAACTTTCCACTCCACATTGATCAGGGCAGAACCTAGGAGGTATTGGGGGAATGTAATATATACTGGTGTCAGTGATAATGAGTTGTGCAGAACACCTACAAGAGTAGGTTAATTGGTCTCTTATTTCATCCCGTATTCCTGCAACGCTGAATTAAAATGGGAAACCTGAGATTTAGGATGTCTGGTCGAGTGTTTACTCTAAGTATCTAGCCAGGTGTTCAAAAAATACTAGAGGGATCCAATCTTCTCTGCAGAAGTGTATTTTAACAGTACTCTATAGCCACATTCAGATAGAAAAAGGTGTAGCTGCGGCGGCTCTGAGCGGTCTTGAAACCCTCCGATGACCCCCTTCAGATAGCACAGAATTCGCGTAGCAGCTACGCCTTTTCGCCGTCTTAAACCATTCACACAGCAACCAAAAAGGTGGAGTCACTACGAACCTTGCGAGACCGGAACAGGAAGTGGATATTATGTACGCGCGATCATCTTTGTTTTTCGGCGCGGATGTTGGTCAACTTTGCATGCATCACTGCGCAACGAGTAGCAGAGACGGCTTAACTCCTTCAGACAGAAGGTGAAGTGTGTCAGCTACTCCTTTTCGCCAGCTCTGAAACACCTCCGGAGGTGTTTCAGAGCGGGCTCAGAGCGGGCGTACTTAATACTCCTTTTCGCCGGCTTAAACCATTCAGACAGAAAGTGAAGGAGTAGCAGAGCCGGCTCAGAGCCGGCGAATTTGGGCTGTCTGAAGGGGGTTTATGATGATGAAATTATATTTGCTGCATACCAGTATTTTTTAACTCTGTCAGTGCTATTGTGACTGACTCACCACAGGCAATGCTGTGATGGTGATGGCTACTGCCAATTCTCGCTATCAACAATTCGTCATTCACCAGCATTTAGCAGTAGAGGGCGAGCTGTCCAAGAGAATTTTTGGCCCCTGCAAACTTCCGGTTTTATATACATTAGCACGGGTTGAGAATTGGAAAGTCCCATATGAATGACTGGTTTGAAATTTGTGGCATATACCCAACAAATTTTGATAGTACCTGTAAAGTACACATGAAATCATAACACAAATTTGTGACACTCTGTCCTTAATTAGTACAATCGTGAATTGGCAGACGTCCCTGTGTATTATCTATGGAAGCTGGAAATAAGTTGGTCACACAAGTCGAACCACCGTGAAAAACCACGCATGCGCACACTGACAATAGTGCCCCCTATTGCTGAACGCCATATAATTGTCGATAGTGAGAATTGTTTGCTGTCCCAAACTTTTGAAGATGTATGTATCATTGTAAATTTTTAGTCTTACACTGTTCTAGTAGGATCCGTGACTGCAGCAGGACTGACTGAAATCTGACTGAAAAACTGGGCAAGCCCATAAATTCTCTCAGCAGTTTTGGGGATTTTGATTTTATTTGAAAGCGTGGACCCCCAAGATTTTTCATTAATTAATTTAAAAAAAACTAAAGACATTCAGAATCTATTATTGCAGGGTTATAACTTTGGGGCATAACGCTTTCAAATAAAAACAAAATCCCCAAAACTAAACTTGAGCTTTAAAGGCACTGTATAACAGTGTTTCCAGTTTAAAAAATCTGAGCTACATGATTCCCCATGCTACCAGTGTCTCTGACATGGTCTAAAAATGAAGCCTTGAAAAAATTGCAGTTTAAAACGATCAGTAAGTGCTTTTAAAAAGTAAAAATCTTTGAGAGACCATTCCAG
>JZLH01S0631232.1:54272-64707 GCA_001188425.1 Eucidaris tribuloides | reverse complement strand
TTCATTCCTTCATTCATTCCTTCATTCATTCATTCCTTCATTCATTCCTTCATTCATTCATTCCTTCATTCATTCCTTCCTTCATTCCTTCCTTCATTCCTTCATTCATTCCTTCATTCATTCCTTCCTTCATTCATTCATTCATTCATTCATTCATTCATTCATTCGTTCATTCATTCATTACAGAGACGTTTATATCTCTCAGCCTCCCCACCATATTTTAAAACAGTAAAAACGCGCGTTTTCATTCTTTTCTCTTTGTAGGCCTTATTAGATTATAAACGATGTAAATTTCACGGAACCAGACTGAAAAGACGGTAATGTCCCAACTTTCAAAATCCTCAAAGACATACACTACAAACAGTACAAAGTCGAAAAAGTATGGTCTAATCGTGGGAGTTTTGATACCTTGAAAATGTGTGTCTGTGTGACCCCTGACTGTGATAATGGTTGATATAACAGCGTACAGAGTGGGGCTAGGTGGTCAGCGTCTCTCCCACACCACGGGAAACTCACGGGTAGCATGCTGGGCGAGGACTGTACATCGCCATTGTACAACCATGGACCCTACTTAAGTTTCACGAAACAAAAGTGAAAATTTGAGGTTTGTCCTTTCTTGGTTCTCTATTTTAACAAAATGGAAAACTTCCGGTTTGTGGCGAAACTAAAAGAGCCAGAAAGGCAAGTGGGCAGTGTAAAAATGTGGGTCGCACGTGAGTTGACGTTTTTCGTCAAATTAGGGTTAATTATTTTTGACAGTTTACCACACCCAGCACGTGGAAATATGACAATATGGATCTAGGATGCATTCGGGCTACCGTGACGCATGCAAAAAACAGATATTCCGTTAATTGACTAGATGACGTCATCATGGAAGGGTTATTCCACGCCAGCGACATTTTGATTTTAAAAAGATAAGTGAGTCCGTATGCAAACATAATAACAATTTGGGAAGAATAAAACAAACACATAATGTATGTTTGCAAACATCATAACATTTGGACTGAATTCAAAACGCATTTACCCATGATATTGTATGTTGACACCCTTTTGGCTCTCAACGGCCCTTTTGGCTATTACCTGACGATAATTCTGACAGTGTTGTTACTGATAAGTACATATCAACAGCTCAACACAACTGATTTTTGAAGTACATGTACATGTAATTTGGTGTGCTTACAACCATAATAATTCAGTGAGGTTTGGACAACACCATTATGTCCATATCAATGAGTACGAAAATCATGCAGTTGGCACGTAAATATGTCATAACAGGCACATATACTGTAATATTTCCACAAGTTCTGTTGCCGTGAAAGTTCACCACAGTTTACATTTTTGTTGTTGTTACAATCACTTTTTTCAACACACAAAACCAATGTGATGCAGAATAATGTGTCCCATCAGACAATGCTTATCTCAAGAAAAGGAGAATGCCTACATAGTATAACAAAAAACTCAAGAATGACATAATCAGTGAGACAGTGATTAAATATCGAATAACATCGCTGAATTGCTTTAATGCAGTTTAGATTTGCTGAAAAAAATGACTTACCAGTCGAGTAGAGGTTTTCTTTAACAAAAGCCCATTTCTGCATGTCATCATCTCGTAATTTTCCTGATATTTTAACTGAATTACATAAAGGTGTGACCGTCATTTTCAGGGTTATCACGTCGTACTATCTGGCCGACTCTTGTTTCTTTCACGTGGGACAGCTCAAATAAAATCTATTATATTTTAATCATATTTTATGTCGACAAATTTTCATTAAAAACTGACATGGCTAGCCAAGTACCTCGCTTGGTCACTATATACCCGACATGTCAGCAACTTATGTAAAACTAAATAGTAAGAGAGAAGCACACCACCACACTTTCACGACAATAAGCAGACAATTTTAGTTCAGAAACAAAATCATCGTGATAATAGGAATAACGAAAGTGGATTTATCTTCTTACTTATCTAGTGGGAGAAAAAAATACTGCAGAACTAGTCATATTGACAGGCTAAAAAAAGATAAATACACCATACCATGACGTGTAATTACAAGGACAAAAACGAGCAATTTTCTTGTTAACAAAGTGTATACCGTTATTCTGCTCTTCTGTACATTTTCAAGGACTGATGAATAGATCGTCATAGAAAAATTGTTAAAACTTGTAAGTCTGCGCAAGTATAAGGCCATTGGAAAGCGGAAATTAATGATGAATAAGTCAAGGGCAATATTTTGGAAGGCATGTAACATCAAATCGGTAAAGTGAAATTCTTTCTTACCTACTAATTCCAGCAAAATGTCCGATATCTTGCGAAGGAGGTTGGGCACACATATTAAAAAAAGGGAAACGATTTTGTTGTATTTTTCTGTACGTTCTATTTATATAAGAGACGAAAAAACACGATCATCATTTCGCAAAAACCTAAGAACTAGAATCTTAAGCATCGATGAATCATAAAGATTAAATAATTTGTTATTAAGTCAAAATAAATGTTTCTGCTTAATTGTTGGATGTGAAACATTTTTACTCAAATTGACTTTGCAAACATTTCTAGAAACTCGGGGAACCAATCTCGACTAGCACTCGTGCTAACTTTTGGTTTCCCTTTAACAACTGTCGTTTAAGTTAAAAAAAATCTTTCTTTATATCGTTATTTCACTATTGGATTTCTATGAAAGCGTCAATTCTAGGTACTTTGTAACTCATGTATGGATATGTATACGACTATGTTACCCTTTGAATGTACATTTGCAATTGTTAATACAATAAATTCAATAAATTTAAATTCAGTTCAATTCAAATTCAATAACCTCTTTAGGCTTATTAAATTATTGTCAATGTTTTGTTGATTTGTCTTATATTACATAACAGAAGGATAAATCAAGGCAAGGACACACAAGCCACACACACACACACACACACACACACACACACACACACACACACACACACACACACACACACACACACACACACACACACACACACACACACACACACGACACACCACCACACAACACACACACACACACACACACACACACGCACACACACACACACACACACACACACACACACACACACACAACGCACTACACACACACACACACACACACACAACTCACACGCACACTCACACAGATAGACACACACATACACTCACACACACACTCGTACACAGAGATAGGTACACATACATAAACACGCCCAAACACATAAACACACACACATACACTCACACACACACACTCACACACAGAGATAGACACACATACATAAACACACCCAAACACATAAACACATACATACACACACACACGCACACACACAGAGAGAGAGAAAGAGAGAGAGAGAGAGAAATATAGACACACATACATAAACACACCCAAACACATAAACACACTCACACCCACACTCAAACACAGGTATACACAAACAAACAAACAAACACACACAAACACACACACTACTGCTACTATTATTATAATTAGTAGTAGTTACCCCAAGTCATCCAGTCCCGGGTATTTTGCATATGGATATGTGACCACAACACAGGGTTTTCACCCTTCTCTTTTCGATGAAGTGTGTGGGTTCTTTTTTTGCTGAGGTGTTTCTGTCTCGACACGGGACCTCCGGCTTTACGTCCTATCCGAGGGACGGGGTAATGGGGATAAAGTGTCTTACCCAAGGACACAACCGCGGACCTTTAGGTCGAGAAACCGAAGTCTTATGCACTGAGCCATGACACGCACACGCACATACACACACACACACACACACACACACACACACACACACACACACACACACATACACACACACACACACACCACACACTCACACACACACACACACACACACACAACACACACACACACACACACACACACACACACACATACGACACGGACGACACACACACACACACACACACACACACACACACACACACACACACAGAAAGAAGGAGGTGCAAAAGCCGTCAACCAAGAGTGATGAAATACCACCCAAATTTTTTATTTTGAGATATTACAATCCACAAGGAGATTAGTCTAACATATTCAATATCAGCTTCTGTTATTTTAACAAGTTTTCTGTAATTACTAGCATCGTTTATACGCCTGGCATCAAGCCTACTCAAGTCACAGACTCCCTCTAGAGTTCTAAGGAACAATAGGTTTCCTGTAGTTTGGTCTGGAGTCTCACAGGTGTACGTGGGGATTATGAGGACTTCAATATTCCTGGCAACAAAGTATCTTTTTCACAAGAATGAAACCTAGACATATACATACTTCAGAAAATACAGAACAATATTAAAAGATCAGTGCAAGCTGAATTTGGCGAAAACCTAAAAAAAATCATGATTTTTCAAAGTTTGTAATGATCATCCTCATGGAGGATTCTAAAGTTCGTAGCACTGCCACTTCTTGTGATGACAAAGTGCACTATTCCATCGGATTTGTACAGTTTATCACTACATTCATTTCAATAAGAGGTAAAATCATCTTCCTTGTTGTTCACGTATGCTGTGGCTAAATTGATTCTTTACGTTTTTCCGATACATTAAGGTAAATTGCACAACTAAAACCTCAAACAAAATAAATAACATGTGAAATTCTGTGTACAAAACCAATGGGGAGTTGTCAACGCTTTTATCAGTGAAATGTGCGAAGCTGCCATAACAAGGTTTGAAGGAAACTTCGTATGACATTTGTAACTCTTGAACGGTTAAGCCAAATTTGCTCAAACTTTCACAATTTTCCCCTCTCATTATTCGGAATTCTCTGAATTGCTGAATGCGAATATAATATATATATATCTGGGTTCATCCAGTTTAAAGGTGATGGCTAGTATTAGGATGTGATGGGAAAAATGAATATTTTCCTATTACATTTATGGACAGACGTGTATCGCAGACTCTAAAAGTTTCAGAAACGCTTCCAATTTTCGAGAAACTACTTTAATAACATGTGGGAGAAGGGTCTGAAGGGACCCTATTTTTGTACACAGGCATGCCATACACAAGGTGACATCTGCACGCTTACATTGTAACTTTAAAAAAAACAATATGTTTGTCAGTAAGGGTTAGTGACATGTTTGGAAACACTTCAAAATGCCTCAAGAACCAAATGAATTGAAACATATACCAACTATACAATAGCTGGAGGGGTTTCCCAACTGGAAGGATTTATCTTTAATTTGTTTACTTCAGGAGAATCAAACATGAACATACCAGTATTTATTTTCTCTGTACGACCGAAAGAAAGAAATCCCATAGCAAGCTACACAACATATTTGCCTCCCACAAGAGATATTGACAGTAGTTATTTTAGAGCTGTTTTAGAATGAGTCAACGTTTGGGCACAAGATTTTCACAGCAGAAACCTTGCATAGTTTACTTAATTCTAGAATAGTTTATGCCCAAGTAGAGGACAACCCCACATCATGCTATTTACATTTAACGGCGGTGACACAGTTAGAACAAAGTAAAAACATACACCGTCATAATTATCATACACGAACTAGAATGCTCAGGCTGGAAGGACTTAGTTTGAATTTGTTTTGAATGAGTTTTCTTGAGGAGAAGCAAACTTTTATTACTATATGACCCTGATAGAACCAAACCCATAGAAAGCTACACAACAAAATTAAGAGTCACAGCAGTTTCTGATAATAATTGTCAACAAAGTGGAAGTGTTTGACTATGAAAATTTCAGAGCAGTAACCAAAAACAACATATTCGATTCCAGTGATCATCGTAGCCTACATTGAAGACTTCTCCCAATCTAATCATTTCCCTTTAAAAATCAGCTCTCGGGTAGATTTCATAGTGTTTTTCTGATGTCCAAGTGATAACATGACAAAACTGACATTGCCATGCCAAGAATGATGACAAATTGTCAACTCGACTAAAATTATACATCGGCGTTTGAAAGTCCAGAGTGTACTATAAATAGTAATCTTTGCCTTTTACGTATGTCACATAATAATATCAACAATGTCTTTTCTAGCCTTTTCTAGCCTACATGTCCTATACTCTCACATTTCCATTTCTATTTATCAACCATCCCCTCCACACCCCCCACCCACCTCCCCCGAATGTCCCCTCTCTGTTGTAAGCTAGTGGTTTTGTTTACGATCAGGGGACTATGGATGTAAGTTTTGTTTGTTCAGTTTATTACCTGTATGTTATTGATTTTATGTCACATTTTTTTGTATTCTGTTGTTTCTCAGTCATCGTAACATGTTAGTGTATAGAGATAGAGAGATAAATGCATACATGTAGACAGAGAGAGATAAATAGGTAGATTATACACAGATAAACACATAGAGTTATTGATACATAAGTAGATAGATAAATGAATTAATTCATAAATATTCGAGATAGATAGATAGATAGATAGATAGATAGATAGATAGATAGATAGATAGATAGATAGATAGATAGATAGATAGATAGATACTGTAGAGTTAGATACATAGGTGGATGGATAGAAATTGTCAATTTGACCAAGATCCGGCCGGAGAATTGCGACAAATTTGAAGCAGAGTGGAAGCCGAAATATGTGTTACATATACTGAAGAAATAAGTTACCTTCACTTTATAGGAGGATTACAGGCATTACATTGTCCGATTGTATTCGGTTGATGCATACCACGTAGATAGAATCTAAATTCGGTATGTTATGCGATGGTTGTAAGATGTTGAGACGCCTTCTGCAGTACTGCCATTCACTGGTCTCTGGTCTCATTGTGAAGAGGACTTGACATTTCCACTATGTAATATAGTTGAGAGTTGAGACGACGTAAAAAGGTCGTATTCATATCCTTCATCTATAATTAAGTGCAGTTTTTCGTATGTTGGGGGTCGTATGCCCTACTCATCCATAACTTCATAATTCAGAAGTGAAACTTGTGGTCGTGCGTCCACCGGGTGATTCAAATCTGAATCATGCGGGAAGTCTGGGGTAGGCAGTCCTTCGAAACACACGTGGGCCGCAGCTGTGCTATTTTGAAGTATATTCAAATGATATCCTATTTTCGTACCATGCCACATATCGTTATGACTGGCCAGAGGCAAATAAGCGATACACTGATGAAACAATGGTGCTTTAAACAGTTTCTCTATGCAATGGCGTGTAAAACTTGCATCACGCTATAATCGTTCAATATAAACGTGCAGTTACAAATATCTAGGGACCTCCAATTAAGATCATGGCTATGGCAGTTTCCCGCTCAAATATTTGATTGATGTACGGCAATTCCCAGTCAGTAACTAACGAACACTTACGATGATCATATGAATATATTCCTGAGTACACAATACATTACCTATAAATAACATGATTTTACTTCATAATTTCGGTACGCAACAAGGAAACAATTAGGCCTATACATTATATTTTAGTAGCAATGCAACATGTAGAATTGACACATTTTCATGATTATAACGAATGGTACTATGTATAAGAATATATCTTTTGCTTCTTTCGAAAGATTACTTTGTGTCCTTACATGTACATGATAGCAAGTCCAAGCTGTAAAGCTGAATTAGATGAGGCCATAGGCACAGGGACACTCTCATTGTTAAGATGCAACATTTTGGCCATGTCCCCCTTGACCTAACATTGACCGAACAAGTTTGCCATGATTAATAAGGCCATTTCCCATGTTGGAAAAAAAAAATGATATTCTTTGTCGTAAAACTCGATTTGTGGTCGTCTGTACTTAACGCCCGGCAAAACTGAAGAACATGTAATGAGTATTTTACCGTGGATGAAAACTTTGAATTATCCTGAGCAGGTTGCCAAGTTTCCATGTCCTGCCTAAAGTCCGTTTGATTTAGATTGGGGATGAAATTATGTCACAATTATGCACGGAAATGTATTATGTACAATCTATCTACACGCTAAAAGGAAACGTGCTATACATGAACCAATATTTTTTTTCAGAATCTTCATAGAAACTTACCCTACGTTTTACCTAACTTCTGTAGAATTTTGGCAAAAGCTACGCAGAATTCGGGCTAAAGTCTCTCTATAATAACCCGTGCAAAAAAGGGTCACAATTTAAAGAAGTTTGATGAATAAGAATTATAATAATAAAAAAATATATATATATAAATACATAATAATGAAAACGTGAAAATTTTCGAGACGGGGCTTTCAACAAAATAATGATCAAAAAAGGAAAAAAATATTGTACTGTTTTTCTAGATATTATTGGGCTATACTAATTTATTAGTCATATATACTAGCTGAAGAGATTTCCCAATTTTTTTAGTCCCTTACGCCAGAATGAGGGGTGTTTCCATGGTGGATGAGATTTTGAAGTTCGTAGGATCACGGACCTTATTGGTAGGATAAAGACGTTAGCTTCTGGGGTGCGAAGAATGCGATATATATAATACTATCTTTCCACGTTCTTTCCAGAAACTGAAATATTCTCAGGGTGACTTTTTTTCCATGGATGTGTGAATATCGAACATCTGTTAAAGTCGTCAGAATAGTCTGAGAATAATAGATTTTAGTGCAGTTTTCAGGAAATGGGGAATAAAAGAGTACGATATAATTTCCATTGTGTCTGTGAATAATCGTTATAATATCTTTGTGTCCATGTGAAAAGCATCCTCTTGCTAAAATGTTATAAAAGGTCGCATGGACGACGTTGACTTAGCTTGAAATTGAATTATTTCTAAACTTGGCATGTGTCCTCAAATGACACAGCACACAGACATTTATTGTGTCTAAGTGAAAGCTTAGTTTTCTATCATGATTTACTGATAGTATCTATTTTGTTCTTTGAAATTTGTGGACTGGTTCGAGGGATTGTAAAACAAACGCAGCGAATCATATATACGTATTAAAGGCAGAGCATCTCTTTTGCATGGCTCAAAAATTAATGTAAATACACAGGTGTACTGAAAAAAATACCATTTATTGTAGCAAAGCAAGGAGAAAAAAGGGAAATGGCGGAGTCTGTGTGTATTGCAAGGTATTTGTTTTCGTGAATCTGTACACAACACCTGTCTAATGGAGAACTCTACTACAAAAATCCCGGGGGCACGACGCTCACCTGAGTCCTCACAAACTCTCTGTGGTGCTCATAGAAAAAACACTAATACATACTTTTGGCCCTTGGAGCCTAAAATCTATACACGGAGCCACATGAACCAGTCAAAAATTTTTGCCTCCCCTTGCCATATAGCTGATTTTAGTTAAGTATTCTAACATCCAATTTTATAAAAACAAGGCGATAACCATAATGTGTCTCACTCTAGTATGTTAACATTTGACCTGTTCTGTCTTTTGACCTACTTATGTGACCTTTGACCCCAATTTAACATTGAGGTCCCTATACATGTAGGGCATCTACCATCCAAGTTAGATACAAATGGCCTGGTACGAACCGCAGCAAACAAAATGCAGGTATATTCTATCATTTGACCACATTTGACCTTTGACATACAGATTTGACCTTTGACCCCCAAATAATATTGAGGTTCCTGTTAAGCATCTACCATCCAGGTTTGGTTAAACATCGGCTTGTGGTTAGAAAGTTAACTGTTTGGGCACTTATGGGCCCTACAGGCCCTCATGGGAGCCAGGTGTACCATTTCAGGAACCCTCTATCCCTTCCCCCTAAGGATCGTTCCCACCAAATTTGGTCTAAACCCATTGATGCGCTTTAAAGAAAATGATGTAAATGGAAATTATCCTCATACGACCCTTCCCCAATCTTTTGGCCCCTCCGGGGCCACACTGGGCATTGTCATGAGGAACAATATTTCATTACATATAGAGGTATTTACACACAAGGCGAATCAGCTAAACTATTTCTGGATCTAGAGAAGATGTTTGAAAATTATCTAGTATTGGCCCTTTAGGGCTCTCCAGAGGGCCATGTATGCCATTTGAGGACCCTTGAATCCCCAACCCCTTAGGATCATTCCTGCCAAGTTTGGGCCAAATCCAATCATGCATTTTTAAAGAAGCAGATGAAAATGTGTAAAAGTTTACGCACGATGCTCGACAAACGACGCACAACGGACGACGGACGACGAATGACGAACGATGGACAAAAGCGATCACAATAACTCACTTGAGTCATGGACCGTAGGGTCCATGCTTGAGCCTTCGGTTCAGGTGAGCTAAAAATATTACTGTACAACAAAATGTTTCTGTATGATGTGCCATCATTCCTTTTTGAATCGGATAGAGCCTCAAACATCCCCTTCCCCACAACTTCGGCGGCGTCTATACACTTCTGCCTAGGATGTGAGGTGCACGCCATTCAATAACAAGAGCCCCGGGGGGCACGATGCTCACCTGAGGTCTCGCAAACTCTCTATGGCACCCATAGAAAAAACATCACTTATACATACAGTTTTGGCCCTTGGAGCCTGATATCTAGGCACCAACGGAGCCAAATGAACCAG
>JZLH01S0631232.1:19400-44078 GCA_001188425.1 Eucidaris tribuloides | reverse complement strand
CCCCCCCCCCCCCCAATAATGCTTTTTCGGAATTTCGTCGGTACACGAAGGACTCCGTCGGTACACGCGAACCGACAAAAAATAATTTTGTACCGACGAAATATCTCAAAAAAACAAAAAATATTGAAAAGAAATTGCATCTTTAAATGTAAAAATCTTTTTTTTTTCAAGCTCGCTCGCTCCGCTCGCTCGCATAAGTGATTTTCGTTATGTCAGGAGTTTTTCGGTAACCAGGCAAAGCGTCTTGTCATGAGTACTATGATTGATGACACTTGGTACAGTCAACTTGAGTCAAATGTATATAGGCCTACATCGAAAACGTTCCAAATCAACCGACCCGAGCATAATGATGTACCGACAAAATGTTTACAGGCCTACAACATTAAACAGTTAAAAGATTCGACATTTCAGCAACGTGAACATTTAGGAAAACATCTTGGGAAAAGAGAATAGAACGCTATTTGATACCGGGGCACACTAGCTCCACCATGTAAAGTGGATGGAAATATTTTGCCCTTCGGCCCGTTCCTCGTTTGCCAGCCAAACCAAACGCCACAAATGTTCTTCCCAAGCAATGTTGAATAACAAAGCTTGTTGCATGATTATACTTGTGTGTTCCTATTAAATTAGAGTACTGCTGAGTGCTGATATCAATAATATCAGAACATCAGAATGCTTCGTTACGGTTGTAGAAATTCAACTTTCTTTGACTTGAAAATCTATTAATGTCTGAAGCGCTCGTTCACTTCGCTCACTCGCGCATACATTACCATTATTAGTAGAAGAAGCATCTTATATTTGTATCAGTAGCGGAGGGGTGGCCGTAGGTTTACCCCCCCCCCCCCTTGAGTTGCCAAGTGAAAAATTCGTATGATCTTATTATGATAGTAGATGTCAGGAAAACCAAAATGAGCCTATTGCAAAATTTGTTTAAAAAACAGTATTAAATATACGCAGTCTTCAAATATTCATATAAAATTCTCAAATTTTGGCGCGCCTCGCGCGCAAACATATACAGTTATCAAATTTCGTCGCGCTTCGCGCGAAAACATACACATTTTGAAACTTTTTGGCGCGCTTCGCGTGCACACATAGACAATTCTTAAATTTTCGGCGCGCTTCGCGCGCAAACATAGGCAATTTTTAAACTTTTCTCCCATCACCATTCACTCAAAACAGACCTTACCAAAAAGCTAGACCCACCCCTGTGCATTATTCACTGTCATCGTAAATCATTAAACTGTTATCATTACATAACACGAAAATGTTGGTACGTCGGGAGTTTGTCGGTACATTCGGGTGCCTTGCCCCCCCCCCCCCATGGCAAAAAGCTGGCTACGCTACTGGTGTAGATCTAGGCTATTTTGCACTCGGCCTGAGTACTACGTAATTGCTTATTTATTCATATCTTGCCAGTGGCAGCATAAATTTTCTAACTTTTGTATTCTCGACTGTTTATTTGTCCATTCAAACACTACTATGTAGCTCAGATATCAAAGTTTGACTTTTTTTTAATTTAAAACTTCACGATATTAGCCCGTGTCTTTAAATGAAGAAAGAATGGTGCAGATTTAAATTTAACTTTTTGACATCAGCTTGTTTTCCTGTAAAGAACTTTGTTCAATGTGTAATCTCACGTGCACAACAAACAACATAGGTTTTGGAAAAGATGATTTGGTCTGAAACAGAAATGATGAGCAATTTCATTTCCCCGTTGTTCAAAATAATGTTTCCCTTGTCACCTTCCATTTTCCAAAACCCATTGAAATGTCATGCAGGATTTTCCTAGACATCAACCAAACCGTGATGACTGTCATATCAGCCTATATCTATCGACACGCATGAACTGGATAACGTTCATGAAAATGACCTTTATCTCCAGGTTTCAAATGTATGACATACATTACACAATACCGTCATCTATTTTAAAGACACTATACTGTATAACACTGTGGAAGACCCGTTTAAAAAATTGTCGAACTTTGCTATCTGACATATCTGACAGTGTTTGAATGGACAAATAAAAACCCTAGAACACAAAAGTTTGGACAGTTATGCTGTCACTACTACAATATGTGGAGATACAAATTGGCACATTAATTTTATATCAGCCGATAGGAAATTCTGCAACACAGCAGTCTATGGAGAGAAGCTGGAATGGTCTCTCAATGTTTTCACTTTTTTAAAGCACTTAATGATTGTTTTACACTGCAATTTTTTCAGGGCTTCATTTTTAGACCGTATCAAAGACACTAGTAGCATGTAGCTCAGATTTTTTAAACTGGAAACACTGTTATACAATGCCTTTAAAGTCACCTTTATTTTGATTCCATTCAAAGATTCTCTTTCAGAATGCAAAAAAAGGTGAATATTTCATGTTAAACAACATTGTACCAAATAATTTCAATTTAGCTTAGGTGAGCTAAAATTCTACAGCACTAGTCTATTTTTAGACAGTGCATGTTGGTCTCTTTTTACCTCCAAGGACAGTGCCATGGTGTGTACAACATGACGTTGCATTCCTTTCAGTGCCTGACACATGCCAGCACAACCGTCTGGTATTGGTGTTACATAAGTACTCTAATCAGCCTGATATACCCATGGACCTACTGTAGGTTCGTGATATACCTAACATTGTGGAGCTTCAATTTAAAAAATTGTCAAACTTTGATATCTGAGCTACATAGTAGTGTTCAAATGGACAAATAAACACCCTAGAATACAAAAGTTTGGAAAGTTACACTGCCAATGGCAAGTTATGCATGAATAAACAATTAAAACTCGGGGCGAGTTTATAATAGCCCTAGGTGTACACACAGTAAGTCTATGGGAGAAAATGGGCAAGTGAATCTGGTCAACTTACGATTTTCACTTTTTTAAAGCACTAAATAATCATTTTGAAATACAATTTTTTCAGGGCTTCAGTTTTAGACCTCATCATAGACCCTGGTAGCATGGGGAATCATGTGGCTCAGATTTTTTTAACTGTAATAAATGTTAGCCAATACCTTTAAAACATACACTACACAATTATTGTTTTTTGTGCATTTTCCAAAATCTAAGTAACTTCTGATCTCAAGATTTCACAGGCAAGTTCTTTATAAATGGCCTGAGGGTATGAATAATGTCTTGCTGTGTTAATAGAGGGTTGCAAATGAGATTCCCTACCTTTAAACAGCAATAAAGGTAAAATCAGGCTCTTTCAGAAAATATCATTAACATGCCATCAAATCTACCCCGTCCACCCTTACTGTTTCTCCATCAAGTCTTGCGAAGGGTCGAAAGAATATTTTCTTGAGTTGTTTGGGTTTTTTAAAGTAATTATTGATGTGCACCCTTAAAGGTAAAAACATGATTGGGGTAGTCTTCAACTTGGGGTAAATCTATTCTAGAATCAAGTAGACAATGCAAGGATTCTACCGTGAAAATGTTGTGGTCAAACATTGACTGATTATAAAACAACCACCATCAGTATCCGGTGTGACAGGCAACTTTGTTGTGTAGCTTTATATGGATTTAATTTCTATCGGGGCACGAGGGTAAGTCAATACTGTCTGTTCATGCTTGACTCTCCTTAAGCATGTTAAAAGTCAACTAATTTACGACAAATCCTTCCAGCACAGGTTCACACTCCAGATAGTGTATACATTGGTATGTGTCCGAACTCATTTGCTTCTTGAGGCATTTTCAAGTGTACCCAATCATGTCATTAGCCTTTAATGATCCCACTGGCCATGAAACATTAAGGACTCGCCGGGAGCTGTGGCAAGGCAGATGCATTATGGTGGCGACCAGGAGCAATCACGCAATGTTAGTCTTAATGTAAAGAGAGGGGGCGTGGTCTGAGTATGGTATGTGACTCAAGTTGTATGTTTCGAGGAGCAAGTAGCCTACTAGTAGTCACACACGCATTGCGTGTCTACCGCATCAAGCGCATAAAAAGTAATCAACTTGATGATCGAACTTGTTAGACTATAATATCCTCTGTTACATTTGCAGTAGAAAAGCTAACAAATGGGCATAATGCTTAAGCAACATTTAGGCTATAGAATAATTACCAGTATCACTGGTGCAATAAGGAAACCAAGATTTATAGAAAATATCAAAATAACAATCATATTCCCTCAGAATTAATTCAGCGCGCAAAGAGTTAGTTAGCCTGTACATTCTATGTTCGTACCAATGTATGACTATACCAGAGACTATTGTTCTTGTAATATCAGCTACCCGAAACCTCAATAACAAATAGAACTTTTTCTCAGATTTCATGGAAATGTGATATTACTGGAATGCCCACAGATTACCGCCAACCCAATCTAATTTGCTGGAAATCAAATTTTCACAGCGACGGCTAAATTTAGTCACGGCATCACGCGGGGCACTCAGCGGGCAACCGACTGGAATTACGCCGAAAACGTCGGCGAGGATGTGTGGTCGGAGGTCGTGCAAAGACTGCAGTCAGGACATTACAATGTCTGTAATTGGTAAGCGTTGTCTGTATGTGTATACAGACTTTCTTTTCAGTGGATTTACCCAGAAAAAAAATACTTACTGGATAACGACACAGATCTATTCTTCTTCGCCGCGAAATTAGGTTTTCCACTTACAGTATTTCAAAGCAATTTGGACACAAGGTGCCTTACATGTGCACCCAATTTCAAATGATTTGTCTTTTATTTCATAAACTTTACAAGGTATTAATCCCCAATTTAGAATTCTTTTTCATGTTTATATCTTTAGATGGATCAAATCTGAGCAAAAACGTTGTACTCACTGTGTAAATCGAGAACACGACATTTAAGATGGGTTCAGGATTTGGAAGTCCATCACTTCCCTTTATTATCATTACCAAATGGTAGTTAAAGTGATAGGCTAACATTGTGGAGAGCAATTTAAAAAATGGTCAAACTTTGGTATCTGAGCTACATAGTAGTGTTCAACTGGACAAACAAACACCCTAGAATACAAAAGTTTGGAAATTTATGCTGCCACTGGCAAGATATGAATGAATAAACAATTAATACTCGGGGCGAGTAGAAAATAACCTAGATCTACACACAGTACGTCTACGGGAGGAAGTGGGCAAGTGAATCCAGTCAACTTACGATTTTCACTTTTTTAAAGCACTAAATAATCATTTTGAAATACAATTTTTTCAGGGCTTCATTTTTAAACCTTATCAAAGAAACTTGGATCGTGGAGGATTATGTAGCTCACATTTTTTAACTGTGGTAAATGTTAGCCAGTGGCTTTAAGTAATTGCAAATGATATGTTGAAACTTTGAGATCCATACGTCATGAACTTGTTGCTTTTTTGAGAAAAAGTACTAACAATGTGCTACCAAAATTCCGTGAGCTAAGTTTTGCTCGAATTGCAGAACACGGTTATGTGTACGTTCGCATTACCAGCTGAGTGCTGCGGTCAGTGGCTGGCTACTTATGCTATTATGGTCAAACTGCTGAACTCTGTGTGACCTTCGGCTGGAGGCCGATCGGACAAATTCGAAACTTACGGAATTGAAAATGCACGAGCCGTCACTTTGCAAATTTTGAAGTTTACAATCCCAATTTTCACCAAAACTACGTATTCTACTCAAAAGTTCTGTGAGAGGTGTATATACTAATCTTCATATTGTAAATGATTTTAGCTGATTTTATTCATTTTTGCCGTTTTTGGGCGCGCAAATCCTGAACCCAAACTTTAAAATACCCTTCCGTCAAAGTTGTCATATCCATCTGTATGTCGCGTGAGCATATTTAAGCCCAGTCGTATTATGGCACGCTCACCGCACGCTGGAGATCGTAGGTTCGGGACTAATGCGTATAAATCACCACCACACTGAAGCTGATTGCGAATAAATCCGACTGAAATTGCAAAATCAACAAACATAGATCGACCCCGATGAAATCGAAGAAAACTGGGTGAACGGGGTCACAACTGGTGGGAAAACGTTTCCCTTGTGGTTGCGCACAGGTAAAACAAGTCCCATAGGGAATAATGTTAAAAGCATCTACTTTGAAAATTCATCAAATATCAGTCATTAATTAGGGAAGATTAGAACCAACATTGACTTACAATTGCTGATAGACTTATTAATCGTACGATTGATTGTAACTCTATGGAGGGGATCCTGGTGACAGGTCTGAATGTAGTCTCACTTGTTGTTATCTTTTCACAGAGCAAGTGCATGTAAGCAAGTCCTATACGATAAGACATTGCGTTGCACGTGTGTAATCTTTAAGGCAGTGCATAGTTTGGTAGATGGTGAAAAGCGATTTTTTTTCATGTTGCCTCGTTAGATAATATTGACACTTAGCACATTTTCATAAATGTTACAAAACGCTCACCGTCTTAATATAGTGCTGCCCTACGTCTTTTTATTTTTTTTTATTTACCCGTTAGAGACTAAATACGAAATATCTCGTGCTAGGGTCTATGGAGAATGTGTGTTATATCAAAATCAAAACGTCCCCAACGGGTTAATACAAATTAAGGGAGCCATCGACATTTTTGCCAAAGAAAACCGAAATGAAATTTGTGGTCGTTGATCAGTTCAAAATCACATGTCATAATAAACAATAATTTTCTGTTGGCTTGATGTTGACAGTAGCTACACTCCTACATATTATGTACAGCTCTGAATTTTCCTAGAATGTACGGTACATGTACTATGTTTTCATTGTGACTATAGGGTATGACGGTCGCGGCATTGCATTGGCCCTGTACTTAAACATTCTTTCATTGTGAAACCCCTTCTTACCACTCAAATTCGATTACCCTTTTTAATGACTGAAATGTTGCAAAAATGCCTCGAAACGAGCATGACGGAAATCGGGGATTAATGTTACGCGCATGTTACACATAACCACAACAAAATCCTCACATTACACCGTTTACACGCAACAGACCACCAGACACAATCGGCCATTACTCATGTGCTATGATTAAATTTCGGGACCTACTGATTATCAGGGCTACTTTAGGTTTAAAGATAAGATTGAGTACTTGCAGAACAACATAATTTTAACACCAACTTATTCTCAAACCTTCTTTTGAACAGATGGTATTCTGAAAATGTTACTATAGTGCAGGGGAGAGTAGTTGAGAACAATTCGTTTTTGACAAATCCTTATAATTCCCACTGCTGACAGAGTACTTACACATAAATCAATATGTGGGGCAATGTTAATTGTGACATTGCAACTGAGGGGTACTTGGATGGGAACTTCACCTTTTCATTCTTACCTTTTCAAACTGCCATTCCTACAATTATTTATTACATATAAAGTGAATAAGTCCCACATTATAATACAAATGCAATATACTTTCACCTGGAAACCAATGAAATGCGGAATTTTGATGAAAGATTTTCCATCATCAACCAGTACTGTAGATTCTCTTTAATATCAGCCATCAAAAAATATATGTTATATTATCAATTTCCGTGAGAAATTATAGATGGTAAGTTGCGCGTATTTTGAGCATGAAAATCACAACTCGTGCATCCTGAACTCTGCGCAAATGAAATGCATTAAAAGCACTAGAAATTGGTCGAAAATGTCAGTTTAATATCACAGATAGAGGACAAAATGTCCTAGAATTCGATGACATAGCTTCGTGAGAGGTGAAGATCTCAAAGCCAAAGTATAATTCGTCCCTGGTAAAAATGGCACAATTGTGATTTCACCCTTTGCTGTTTACAAGCCTCGAGATTAAAACATGCAAATTGAACAGAACAAACGGCATTTAAAAGCTGACTACTCTAAGTATTTGTAATTGCCAAAGAGGGCGCTTTTTACCCGCACAATTTTTGAGACATGCTGCAGCACGTATTTTAAGCCAAACAACAGCCTGGATAAGTGTCAAGTGTGGTCGAGTTTCAAATTTCGGTGGATATTTTGTCGTAAGTATCGTAGGAATGAGCAAATTTTCTCATTTTCATTGGTATTGATTCTAAGTGATGTATGTTTTTAATGAATGGCTTAAAAATAGACATTGGTTTGAGAAAATGACCATACCCGCCATGCAGTCCGTTAAAGATATTCAAAATGGAGGCTGTAGAATACATACAAGTTGATCAATAATAATTATTCATTGATAATGGCCAAACCTATATTGTCCATTGGCTTATTATCTGGTGCAACTAAAAATGAATAAAATGGTTCGGCCTAAATGTTAAAGCATGCAAATGTACAGACCAACAAAAATGAATGAGGAGAAAAAAAATTGTTGTCAGAAAAAAAAAGTTTCCCAAAAGGTTCTTAGTTTTGTCATAACAGCAGCACCTATGTTGGTGCTTATCAAAACAATTTTAAAAGGCATCGTATAACAAAATTTCGATTTATAAAATGTGAGCTATATGAATCCCCGTGCTACTATTGTCAAAATGATCATTCAGTGTTTTAAAGAAGTAAAAATCATTGGGAGTCCATTTCAATTTCCCCCATAGACTGCTGTGTTGCAGAATTTTAAACTGTCGAGAATAATTTATATGCCAAATTTTTTTTTATCTACACATTTTAGTGACGGCATAACTGTCTAAACTTTGGTGTTCTATAGGGTGTTTATTTGTCCATTCAAACACTATCTATCAGATATGTCAGGTAGCAAAGTTTTACAATTTTAAACGGGTCTCTAACATAAAGGGGGTTTATATCAGCACCATTTTGTCCGAAATGGTGCTGACAAGAACCGTTTGTTGGCCCAAAAAGTACTAATTACTCACCAGCACAAAAAATATTACTAACACGGTTCCGCTTTTGTGACGCGAATGGTTCTGAAACGACCAAACAAACCTTATTTTGTTGAACTGTATAGTATCCCCCCAACATGCCCAAAATCGCAAACAACATGGGTAAAGGGGTTGGGGTCCTGAACAAGCGTCGACAGCGGGGAAATATGAATCATAAAGCTGAAGTTAGTAATATTGTGGTATCCTTCCAAAAACGGCCAAGTGGAAAGCCGTTACCGTTGACATTGTTAGATTGGAACAGGTTCGGCGACTCGGACTGGGTGTTTTCCACTTCCCGCAATTTGTTTCTCGCTAACGATATAAGCCGATCAAATGAATGATTCATTGAAGAAACACATGAACAAACTAAGTCATGTGTCTGCACGATTAGTGCAACTTATATTGGGGAAATGGGGAAGGGCGTTCAGGAGTGGTGGCACGACAGGTTATGGGACTGCTCTTAAACTTAAAGGCATCGTATAACAATGTTTCCAGTTTAAAAAATCTGAACTACACCATTTTCTTTTGGTACCACTGTCTCTGATAAGGTTTAAAAATAAAGCTCTGAAAAAATTGCACTTTAAAACAATCATTGTGTGTTTTAAAGAAGTAGGCGAAATTTCTTCTTCTTCGTTTTTTCCTCCGCCTCATCCTCCTTATCTTCTTCCTCTTTCTCTACCAACTTTCGACCTGCAAGCTATTTCTTTCCGTCATAGTGCATATCACTTCCTAAAATCATGGATCCTATTAGAACATACAACATTAGTTAATAGTTTCCCTTTTCCGTTTTGCCCCAAGAAATTTGACGAAAGTACAGCGCTGTTTACATGCTGAAGAGACACGTGCTAAATGTGTATCGGCATCATTAACGTACATGACATCAATGCACTACCAGATATCCTTCACTTTGACATTATTCGGTTGAATTTCGGCTCGCACGAAAACTAAAACGATCAAGGGTAATAAAATGAATTGACCGTAACTACCGGAAGGTTAGCTCTGAGGTCGACATCGTCAACTTATTTTGACACGATAGGTATGTGAGAAATCTACGGCACGCCACATATGCGAATTCTACTCTAGTCGAAATTGAGAGTGACTCGAAACGGTGTTTGGCAACGAGATATAAACAACTGGCTGGGTAGGAGAAAGTTGGCTGACAGAAAAGAGAAAATGTTAGAGAAATGGCCCATACGCTTGGTTCTATACAGCTTCTCGGAGGTATAGGAGTATAAGGCAGTCTGCAAGTCGCATGTGTGCTACTGCTAGTACTATAGGTGTTAAAAATAATATTTGTTAATTTTGAAAATTAATAACATAAAAACTGTACAACAGATCATACTGGCATTGAGTATAGTTACAGCATAATAGTGAAATCGAAACTGTACAGAAATCGCATGGTGTGTGTGAGGGTGTGTGTCTAGTCCCCACACAATAGCATTAGACAATGGCTATGGATAGTGAATAAAGTCTAGCAGGCTACTTACTAATGAATATTAATAAAGCCTTTGTCTAGCCTGGCTGTAGTGAGTGATTGGCATACCAATGTTTCTACCGTGCGCTGTTCACCATCACCGCCATTGTATATTGCTATTGTGTGGGGACTAAACACTCTCACACACAACCATTTGATTGTCTGTACGTTTTCAAGTTTTGTACAGGGGATTGGATATGGAGCAAAATCTTGAAGCCTTACTTTTAACAAGCATGATTTACATTAAATGATTATTGATATTATATTCAAACCACCTCAAACAAAAATGTTCACTATTCTGCTGTAACTATACTCAATGCCACTATAATCTGTTGCACAGTTTTTGTGTTATTAATTTTCAAAATTAACAAATATTATTTTTAACACCTAGTACATGTTTTGAGTTCGTGGCTCGACAGAATGATGGTTACATTGTAAAAACTGTGTTTAGCGAGTAAACTCTTTTCTAAACATAAAAACATTTTTGCTATCACTTTGTAAACATGTTCATAAGCTAAACGTCGTGCGTCAAATCACTAACCATTGGTGTCCAATTTCTAACCACGAATTAAAAGTATCATTATTATTAAACATACATTTCCTAAACACAGTTTTGATATCACTTTGTAAACACTGATGTTTAACGGCTAATGTACGCTTTTTACAATGTAATCATAAATTGATGTTCATTTACAAAATAATGCTCTTGCAGTTTGATTGCATGGACTAGTAGTTATATGATGAATATAAGAGCAGTGAAATAAATAGTCAAAAATAAATAATCAGAGAAGGAAGACGAGAAAAGGAATGTCCAAAAGATGAGGCCAAAGGCGAAAATACATGCAGTCGTGGAAGCACAAAACATACCATTTGATTGATAAATAACATGGTACATGGTACCTAAAGTGATATTCACGTAAAGATGTTATTAGATCTTGCATATCATGTTACAATATCTGTCGGCAAAAATCTCTTCGTAAAAATACCTTCGGAAAAGAAACCGTTGACATTTAAATTTTAATTAGCTTCTGTTGAAAACAAAATGCATTTCAGAACGCACAATTTTCACGGCATTAGTAGATTGTACACAAAATAAGAAAAGCTCATTTTCACAATATACTGAGAGTAACTACCCAAGTATTGACGATATAGGCCTACACGTAGACTAAAGTCTAGTAGACTTTTCCATATCTTCTTTCAACAATCGTCAATAAAAGATCTGTTTGCCACGTCGGAAGAAGCATTGTCAGTCTGGGAAAAAACTAATTCAGAAGCCCTTCTTACGAGCATAAACAACCGAGCAGTCTTCTTGAAAACCATAACATGAAAGTCTTACCAAGAAACCTGTCTTGAGAAACAACACTGCGCGCCGCTGCGCCATGACGGGCCTCCACCGGCCTCTTGAATTGCCATTACAGGAAGTATAGTGTCTATGAGATAATTCCCATTAATTACCAGAATGGATTGAACTAATTTGAAAAACCAACTCTGAAATTATGATGCACGGAATTCGAGTTTTACTTCCTAGGGGAAGTTTCACTTAGTGCTGCTTATGTGAGGTTTGTGCTTTTGATTTAAGTTTCACAGTGCACAGTGAACGGGTTAAAGGATCCAATATCTATCAGACCCTACAGATACAGATACCCTTATCATTTGTCGTGCATATTCTGCCCCATGATTGAGTTGAGGTCCTGATGGGGTCTTTTATTATATTACGGGGAAATAGTATTCGGTCGTCTTCTGATCGACAGTTACTTCTGTAAGTCGCACATATATGTGCATGATTAGTTTGATCAAGATAGTACCTCCTTGGTTTGATGTAACTCTCGATTGGTTTTGTACGGATGTACGACTAGAAACCAATTTCGTCGTTTTGGATGAAGAGGTTCTGAGGAGGATGAAGAGTAGGATGATGGGGGAGGAGAAGGAGAAGAAGGAGATGACGATGAAAAACAAGAAGGAAAAGAAGAAGAAGAAGAAGAAGAAGAAGAAGAAGAAGATCATGATCGATTCTCTAGAGGGATAAAAATACACAACAAACTGTAGTCATAAATCCAGGCTTACTGAACAGGGTTACTTCACTAGCATTATTATTCATTAGCTTATGAATACTAATATGCATGACACTAAACAATATAATTTGTCATGCAGGGCCCATATAATTACGGTACCCATTTGTAATATGTAAATACTTTCACAAAATGTTATCCATGAGGAATACCCATGCAGGGCAAGAATCTGACTGAATGTATTGATATAGGCTATACAGTGATTCAATTAAAAACTAACTGTCACATAATTCCAACAAACTGAGTTTCTACTTCTAGCCCTTTTATTTTGCTATAGGTTCTTGAGTATTTAGGCGTGGAAACAAAAGCGATGCACGTCTTTAAGATTTTTGTTGTTGTTGTTGTTATTGTTGTTGTTGTTGTTGTCGTCGTCGTCGTTGTTGTTGTTGTCGTCGTCGTCGTTGTTGTTGGTTCAAACTACACAGAATACCTGCACAACTCTAAAATACATTACATGTTTAGAGCACAAAATAACACACTGACGTGTTCCAGAAAGCAGACTCTTCAAGTGTCATCCATTGCCAGAGTTTCCTGACAAGTGTGAATTGGGGGACAAACACAAAACTCTTGCTCGCAAAATAAGTTCAAACATTTGCCAAGCGCGCCGTCCATGCGGCGGCGGGCCCACAAACTTCATCGGACTGTCTGCAGTAAGTTCAGCCATCAGGCGTCGAGGCATCAAAGTAGTGTCGGCAGCCCAGTGCTCAGGTCGAGGTGACGTGCGCGTCAGGCGTTCTCCAGGAGGGATTAGCTAACGATATGAACACGAAAGTGGCCTAGATATTGGCAACTCCTGTTGACTTATTTTGAGCTCCGAGAAAAACAAAAAAGAGAGAGTTTATTATGGACATTATTATTATGCGGCAACG
The DNA here is from genome assembly GCA_001188425.1 of Eucidaris tribuloides. Classification (NCBI taxonomy): domain Eukaryota; kingdom Metazoa; phylum Echinodermata; class Echinoidea; order Cidaroida; family Cidaridae; genus Eucidaris; species Eucidaris tribuloides. The sequence goes on along the minus strand of JZLH01S0631232.1, from coordinate 30,934 downwards.
CTGGCGATTTGATGAATGAATGGGATTGTGGGGCATGGTACAATGAAACATAGCTCATAGAGTCACTGTGACTGCGCCCTACTTTTAAATTACTCAAACCATAAAAATGAGAATGAGAAGAATCGAGGCTATACCCGGGCAGATTGAGGGTACCGCTGGCTGCCGGTGTCGCTCATTCTGTTATTGTGTAAAATGAAATTTTAATGAAGATAGTAGTAGTAGTAGTAGTAGTAGTAGTAGTAGTAGTAGTAGTAGTAGTAGTAGTAGTAGTAGTAGTATAGTAGTAGTAGTAGTAGTATAGTAGTAGTAATCATAATAACAATAATAAAATACTACTAATAATAAAATCATCATCATCAACAACAACATAATCATCATCATCGTCATATTAATAATAATAATGATAATAATAATAATAATAATAATAATAATAATAATAATAATAATAATAATAATAATAATAATAATAATAATAATAATAATAATGACAATAATAATAATGAAAATGAAAATAATATTTTTAATAATGACATTAATAATAATTTATATAGCACCTTCACACGAAGAAAAATAGGTTCAACTTTGCAACTTTAGCAATGCCACACTGGGAGTAACTTTACGGGTGCAACTTTGCACCTTTCAGACTAATGTTACGCTGGAAGCCCTTTAAAGGTGCAACTTTGCAACTTTGCACCTTAAAGGGTTGTGAGGTGCCCAGTGTGACATCGGTCTGTACCTTTAAAGGTGCAAAATTGAACCTAATTTTCTTAGTGTGTAACACAAATGTTATAGGCACTATAAAGGAACAAATTACAGACTAAATTATTGAAATGGGCGAGATTTAACGACTGATTTAAAGGTGTCTAAAAAAGGAGTTTCACAATTGTGAAGATAAAAAAAAAACACAACAAAAAGGTCATTGGGTCCAAATGATTGTGCAGTGGGCATGCACAAAGCGCCTGGACCCACCTCCCCACTCTCTGTTATGCGTCTGTTACTATAACATGCACCACAATAATTGTCAAACCGTCATCGGCAACAATCACAACTACCATGCACAACATAAATCCATATCGGACTTGTAACGTCATTCTGGCTCAGAAATATGTGTGGACAGTGGTGAAATTGAACCAGGTGCAGCGTGTTGAATATTGTATGTGCATGTATACAATTGGTGATAAAGCTCAGACATGCTCTTGGCGTTTGAAATACATGTAATTCGTTTGGTGCTTGAGTAACACCCGGGGCCTGTTTCATAAAGCTGTTCGTAAAGTTACGCGTGACTTTACGAATTACTTGAATATGGCAAGCCAAATGTGATTCTGAAACTTTGAAATCATATCTGCTTATAGTTATGTTCAAATATTCAAATATAGATCAACATAATAACCATTAAACAAGCATTTCAATACAAAGGGCAAAATCTAATTGACATTATTCATACATTCTTAAAATGACATGACAAAATATTGACATTTAACAGTTTTACTTGGCACTTCATATTCGAGTTGTTCGTAAAGTCACAATTAGCTTTATGAAACAAGTCCCCGGGGTGTTAAAACGTTACACTCAGTCTTGGTAACACCATGGGTGTTAAGTTTAACACCTCAGTTTTTACAGCGTTCAAAGTCCATATTTTCATTCCGATCCCATATTTATGTACTACTTTTACATATCTAGTCCTTTCAACTGAATGTATTCATTCAAACTTTTATGATATCAGGCAAGACTTCTTTCAAAACTTTTCACCTATAACTTAAGCAAACTAAGAACGCTTCTTTCAAAATGTAATACCATATCGTGGTTCGCAATTTCGACGACATGAGATACATTCGCAGCCCTTTAAAGACAGTGGATCTCATTTGCAAACATCCCCGCAGACCAGGAAAAGATAACCCATGCCCTTAGGCTATTGGTGAAGGGCATATCTGTGAAATCTGGGGTCAGTAATTACCTAGAATTTGGAAAATGCGAAAGAAAAACAACAGCCGTTTAGTGTACGTTCTATTTTCTCTCGCGAGAAAAAATTCAAATCAGAGTCACTATAATTCCACTAAAACTGAGTTTCTAGCGCCTATATTTTGCTAAAGGTTCCCAGATGGCATTTTCTTCTAAATGTCATTGTATTTACGCAATGTTAATTTTTAGGCACGTAAAAGAGATCCACTGCCTTTAATGTGAGAGAGAGGAAGATTATTTACCAGCATGCTCTAAGGTCATTACACTCGATTACAAAACCAAAAACACCTCGAAGCAAAAGTCTTTGTGAAAGTTCGCTTGTTTACACACCTTTCTCTCGATGTTATGCATACCTCAATTTAAATCCTTTATTCATTGGAAATGATTTCAAATCAATACAAAGCCGCTGAAACTGTTAATAGAAAAAGGAACAAAACACTCGATAGAATGTGTTTTGGTCACCACAAAGAATGCAATGATGGATCTATATCACCTATTTACGCGCCTTTTGAACACGTCACCAAACGGACAGACGTCTCGAATATCAATCATCATTACATTAATTGAGAATAGTCGTCGCCATGGTAACGCTAATAGTTGATTGATGACATCACTTCAACGAAGTTACGTGCATCCACACAATGGAGTCCCTTATGCCGAAAGTGCAGGCACGTTGTCTTTTGTCCGCGGGATAGCATGTTAATACATTGGGTATATTCAAACATATAGAAGAGGCTTTGATTTTATATTCTACTCAAATGAAAAACGAGAAACATTCTGTAAACAGATCCATGTCCGCTTAAAGACACTACATAACATTGTGGAAGCCCATTTTTTTTTTTTAAAGTCAAACTTTGCTATCTGACATATCTGACAGTGGTTGAATGGACAAATAAAAACCCTGCAACACAAAAGTTCTAACAGTTACGCTGCCACTTGTAAAATATGTATAGATAAAAATAGGCACATATTCTCAGCCGGTGAAAATTCTGCAACACAGCAGTCTATGGGGGAAAACTGAAATGGTCTCTCAATGATTTTCACTTTTTAAAGCACTTAACAATCATTTTGAACTGTAATTTTTTTCAGGGCTTCATTTTTAGACCTTAAACAAGACACGAGTAGCTTGGGGAATCATGTAGCTTACAGGGTTTTTTTAATGGTAATATTGTTATACGATGCCTTTACCCTTTCCATAATGTCGTAAATTAGAAATATCTAAATATGTCATTCATCACTTATATGCTAGACAAAGACGGCATTGACTGTGGTCTTCGAAAAAGTCATTGTTTGTTGTTGGTTTGTAATGACTTGTATTCTAAATTATTTGTATCTTTGTATATTCATGTACGTAAGTTTGTGTTCACTTTCCATGGATGTACATGTAATCTTCTAACATTTAATGATCAGGTGAATAAAGATGACATAAAACTAAACTACACTTTGACTATACATAAACAGTAGGTAGTAGATATAAATTAAGGATTTTCTGTTATTCTCTTGTGTTTTGTCTCAATTCTGCAGCAACATCCTGGGGCAGGATATTGATTCAATGTCTACATCAAGAAAATTTAAGAAAGACTTTCGATTCCTTAACGATATATTAAAGGAGTACACTCTGTTGACTGTCAATTTAAAGGAAATTGTGCTACGATATAATTATACAGTTGTGAGAAAATATTTGGATCTCATACCAGTGGTATATAGTTCGATAAACCATTGAACGAGACTGGGTATTTTGTTCAGCTGTTGTTGTTGTTGTTGTTGTTGTTGTTGTTGTTGTTAGAGAGCATAATTATGTGCAGTCAAGTCTCAAACTAATGAACTCCATCTAAACCGGATGTCCATAATATTTAAAGAGAATACACAGTTACTGTACTGGTTGATGATGAATAAATTTTCATCAAAATTCCACATTTCTTTGGTTTTCAGGTGAAAGTAGATTACATTTGCATTATAATATGGGACTAATTCACTTCATATGCAATAAAAAGTTGAGGGATTGGCAGTTTGAACAGGTGAAGTTTTCCATTGGTTTTGCCTTCCAATGCTAAAGCGTGTAATAAAAACAGGCGATATTTAGTTGTAACGAAAATCTCACCTTTTTCTCCAATGCATGTGCCAAACTTGAGATTTCGGGACATGTGAATCGCCTTGAATCTCCACACGGCATGCAAGGTAAATTGCTCGCCGGTGAGCATTACTGGTAACTTTATAGTGTAAATGTTTAATGCCATCGTTATGAGTATTTGGAGAGGTAGAGGCCATTGGCAAATTACAATCATAATCATTCACCCGACTTGCCATTAATTGTACCAACGGCTGTAAAGTTCACAGACTTGTCTACATGTACTTGTGAAAATGAGTGCAGTCATAAACTTATCCTTTTAATTTCTAGTGTAGAAATACGGCTTGAATATACTGAACATTCCTTTTGGGGGATAAGTTGAAACATACACCAATGTAAACCAGCTGGAATATATCTCCTGGTTGGAAGACTATTTGTTTGTTTGTTTGTTTGTTTGTTTGTTTGTTTGTTTGTTTATGTAATTCATGATGTTTTATTCATCAACTCAATAGAAACAAAAACAATCACGTGATAGTAAAATGCGAATACAATTTACAACATATAAATTATTATCGATATAACATTTTTATTTTTTGTTAGGTTATGTTATTTTTTTACGTGTGGCAATTTCATTTTCAATACAAAAAGAGCTTTTAATTTCTAGTGTAGAAATGCGGCTTGAATATAGTGAACATTCAGTTTAAGGAGAAGTTGAAACGTGTACCAATATAAACCAGCTGGAGTGTATCTCCTGGTTGGAAGAATGTATCTTTAATTTTGTTGAGATATGTTAATTTACCAGTATTGGATTAATTACTTTAAGTGACAGGATGATAGAAATTGATCCTATACAAAGCTACACAATACATTCGCCTGTCACAATGACTATACTGAATGTGATTGTTTAAAAAGTAACAACTATTTAACCATGAAATGTAGACAACAAGCCTGAAACACTGTACCAGCATTATAGTACACATAAGTAATGGCATCTCGGCAAAGAAAAAATATAATAGTTGATAATCGTTGAATAAAAATTATACAACAATACCGCAATATTCATACTTGAACAAAACAATGGGGGGTTGCGTAACATTTTACCCTTCACATTGTGTCAAAATATATTTGCATATCTGCAGGGCAAAATAAAACCATTTGATAGATGAATCCTTTGCGCAATGTCCTCAATCAAACTTTACACCAAAACATGCGCGTTCCCATTTCACTCAGTTCACGTATTTCCATGACATTATTTATGCCTTTTCTAGTTAATTAGGACTCGCACGATATACAACTCTTTCAATCTGATAAGAATGCCTGGAATGTGTTCAATATTTCGACGAAAATGAAAACAAAAAATGCAACTTGATGTTTCCGCACAAGTGTTTTGAGAGAAGTATACAGGTATGCATGTGTAGTACGAGTACATGTGTATGAGTATTGAGCATATAGACAGTACTATAGGCCTATGTGAGTATGAGTATGAGCAGAGTACATGTATGAGTGTGGAGTGAACTGTAGATTATGTTTTAAAACGTCGACTCCCCTAAATATGTCTGGCCCTTCCGTTCTGGAAAAAAAAACATCGTTTCCCACATTGTGTTTACAGTGTATTCACGTAGTCGGTTATGTGAAAACGCCCGAATTCAACAGTGTGAAGATGACTTCACACTGTGGTGAGGTTTTTCACAGAGTGTTCATATAGTGATGTTCTGTTCCACACTGTGAATTGATGATTAACAAAGTTAAAACGCTCGAAGTTAACACTGTGAAGATATTTCACACTGTGTTTCACATTGTGTGTCACAGTATGTGACACTGTGTGCTTTCCAGCAGGGTTACCTGTAGATATAGAGAGCTGTTCGTAAGTTACGAACGACTTTACGCACGACTGGTGATACCTTCTTGTGCTTACATGTGAATGCATGAGAAACTGATTAGCACCCAAGAAAGTATCACCAGTCGTTCGTAAAGTTGTTCGTAACTAATGAACAGCTTTATGAAACACCCCCAGGTTACATCAGTTCCAAGTGTAACCTAATTACGCAACAATAAGGTGTAAACCCCGGTATTCATGGCACATCGTCGTCTACCGAGCAAAGGAGGGGCAATTAAAGAACCTATAATAACAAAACGTGACTAAATACTTGATTTGGATAGCGATCGATGTAGACGTTTACAATAATTCAATTAGTTCATTCGTAAAGTAATTGGATGACGTTCCAGATTTACTTAGCATTATGAGGCTATTCACGATGCTATATGGTAGCGTAATACAACCAGCTAATACTTCAAAGGCCGGGTGTTTATTCTGTCACGTGCTGGCCGATGCAGCAATACAAGTGTTCACAATGTGCAATATTATTAAATGTATAATCATAACACTATATCAATATACATGATTATATATATTTGCAGAAAAATTATCAAGAACATGGAATTCATTTCGGTCTTACTACTTGGTAAAATGGTCTAAATGCGATTTGCTGTATAATTCCCTGCATTGAAAGAACCAACGTTGATGAAAGATTTATCAATTTCTTGTTGTACTATGTTTTCGTTTACCATACAAGTCTGTTTTTCATTCTTTTCTTATTTTTTCGCATTATATATATCTTCATATACGCCTTATTATGGACGCCATACCAACATTTTCATAAAACCGTTAAACTGTCATTACGTACTTAATTGCCTTTTGGATTGCCAGATGGCGTGTTAGTTTTAGTCGGGTCAAATCTCCATTTATTCAATGATTGTGTCCGGGGGGGGGTACTTGCCTAGTAAGGTAAACGAGGAGGTGTGCCCCACATAGTTGACTTTTTTCGCAAACAAAAATCTCCCTTAAACATCGGGTAGGTTTGGTCGGGGGAAAAATCCTTAACATCGGTCCATGATTTTGAAACCTTTACGATTTACAACTACATCTTTTCGCCTATTTCATCGCTTAAATGCCCTAAAAAAAAATGTTACTTTTCTAATAAAAACCTTAATAATTTTCCGCAAATGACCTTAAAAAGGGTCGGGCTTTTTTTCGATCTTCAGGCGGCACATCCCGTCGGAATCCAAATCTGAGTACCCCCCCCCCCCCAGGGTGATTGTGGCCCATTAAATCATGATAACGCAAGTCAGTAGAGTACCCAGACGACATGATTATTAGCGTTGTGACCAAATTGACCATTTTTAAAACATAATTTTGGGTGGGAACACAAAGGTCAGAAGTGAATGCGCGCGTAAATAGTTACAAACAGTAGATAATACATAATTTCGAACGTGCAAGACATTACACCGTATAATTATCGACAAATTTATTTCAGCAATTTAAATATTTGGAAAATAACTGAAATTCTTACCGGGCAAGCTCATAATGGTGTCGGCCTGGCTCACTTCTTGCACCTCGTTTCTCGTGTAGTTGAAGGCAGTGCCTGTCATGATATTTCCCAAGCCCGTGGAGTCGGGCGAGTTGTAGATGGCATTCGTCGGAATATTTCCTCCCGCTTCGGCTCCGAGGTGGTCCGCCTCCGTATCGGCACTCAGCGACCGATACAACTCTAACATAAACAGGGGTGCTGAGTGGTTTTGGCCACCCCGAAGTGCCGGGGGTCTGGGCCGGTGTTGCAGGCCTAAAATATTCAAGATTTCCTGCTGGAGTTCGTTCCGTTCCCACGCGGTCATTCGCGTCGAGTCCCTGTCCGCGGCACGCCGAGACCGGTCCAATTCCATCTGATCCTCGTCCCCAGCGTAGAAAACATCCCATCCCATGCTTGATGTGACTAGAAGACTAAAAAAGACCAGCACACGCGCTAAAATACAGACATCCATCTTAGTTCTGTGGGTATGTAGGTATTCCATCGGCTAAAACCTTTGTGGAGTTAATAATAATGTTGGACGCGGAGTTGCATGCAGCTCGCGTCCCCGTCTGAAAAAAAAGTCGAGCACCGTGTTTCGCTTTGTCGATCGACACACAGGTTTACGACGATTTCTGTCGTGAAATACACTGAAGGCGTGAACGGGGAAGGATTAAACGGTGTTCGTGTTGACTCTTGTAAATCGTGGGGCTAAACTCCTGTTAAAATCCAGTACAACGAACTCGGGATGGATTTGACGACAATAGCCCCGTCCAACTTGCGGCTTGTTATTTCCTTTCTTTAGCTTTCTGCTTGATTGCTCTGACTTGTTTTCGACGCTCGGTTCTCCGCGCTTGAAGTGAGAAAAGAACTCTCTTGTTACCGTTCTTCGAAGTGGCGTATTCCACACCACAGCAACACGCAAGCTTCTATTCAGCGCACCAAGAATTGTTCTTTCGGATAATAGCTCCGCGCGAAGAATGGACCGAAACGACGGATCATTTCAGCCAGGTAGTTTGTCGAACAACTTCTTACGAAGCCTTACCAGTTAAATTCCCGTGTCGCTTGTATGGTGTGGTTAAAGGCTTTCACTGGACCGTGACTGTGCTGGATTTTCCCCTATTTTAAACCTTTTTTTTCTTTTGAGACGATTGGACACTAGCCAGAGTAGAGCCACAAGAGGCGAAGACTGGGTTCCTTGAAATAGTTTGATGTTACAAGACGTTACGAATAAATGAGCTAGCCAGAACCTCCGGAAGCAAAACCACGCCACTAATGTTGCATAGTAGCCAGCACATCCGGCTTACCAACACCTGAAATGCGTACTGTTTCTGTCACGATCACTTGACACAATTACCAGAAAAATATATTTTCCGGCGCCAAATTAGTTTAGCAGACGATTATAGGCCTGACTGTACGAGTTGTCGACGATACCATAGGACGTGGGACGAAAACAGTCGAATGACAGGCAGTTATGCCCGGTACGAGTCGAAACTTCGTGAACCAATCCGCTGTGAAATGTTTTCAACAGCAAACCTGTAAAACAATGCAGGAATACTCCCCAAAATTAACGCAAATGATTCAGAGTTTGATGTTCAAAACTCCCTACACCGTTTTAGATTGAACGTTTACATCGCAATAATCATGTTGATTATTCATGTTCGGCACGCGATGGCAGTAGAAAATACATCGGAAAACACGTGATGGCAAAATCTTTATAGCACACCGCCTTGGCTTGTGACGAATCCGAAATTGTGTTAAAAGTCGTTCAGATGTCGGCGGAAAGGATGACTTGACTTAGAATCATCGTTTGCGTATGAAATCATTTAGAATATCCGGACTAGAGCTCGCTATTAGAGCAGATCTGCACTGTGTTAAGTCGCACACATAATTGTGTATCTAGGATGACGAGCCAAGCGCCTTTTGCCAGAAAGTTTAATTTGAACGCGGTGATGTGTTGTCGACGGGTGCACTGTCTATTGTGAAGCGTGTTCCAGATATGACTGAGCACCACTGAGTAGCAATAAACGCAAAGCGTCAAATCCTAACCCGCACACATCACAGATGACGAAGGGTTGGGAATTCCGGTGTCTAACTTGATGCAAATTCGACCTCTTCAAGTTTGACGAACAGATGCGAGAGAGTTTCAAACACGTATGACATGGGCGGGGGAGGGGCGTAGGGCGGAGGGGTGACTGTGTGCTAAGGTATGATTATTTTATAGGCCTAATGCGAAGCTAATTACTTGTTACTCCAACCTATTTTGTGACAGGTAAAACGTGCTTGAAACGTCTGAATCCACACTAAACATTAACAAAACTGATGCAAAGCAAGTTTGAACTGAATGTTCAGTCGTCATATCAAGATTCAAGATTCAAAATAGCATTTCTTTTCTTCATGTTAGTCATAAACATGAGCACATTAATTCAGTATAATTTATAAATAATGGAATGGAAGGAGACATAAATTTTCCTAAAAGCTTAAGGCCTGCGGCGGGATTAAACGCCTTTACAAACATCACAAATCAAATTATATGAAAATATTAATCACAATTGAACTAACACTGTATTGATTCACCGTTACACGTACAGTAATCGTAGGGAATAACCCAGAACCCTTTCTTAACCCATTGGCTACTGGAACCGAATGCAACATGTATTAACTCTATGGGAATTAATGAATCTTGTAGACAATGGGTTAACGCTGAGCCTAACTGAGTGTCGATCAATCTATTGACTTGAACGTCATAAATTAATATTGCTGTGGCTGACCAAAAAAATAGGACACCCGTTGAAGGCTTGAAGCAAAAGTTTAGAGAACATTTTTTTTCAACATTATTTTTTAGTCTGCCAGCCAGGTTGTGGAAACCAGTAGCTGGCCGTACGTGGCAGGACAGGTTTAAATGAGGGCAGCAGGTTAGAGAAACGACAGGAGGTTTGGGTCTGCGTCGCTTCTCTCTCCCAGCGGGATCTCCCGCGAGGAACTCGCCGAGCTCCCCGTATTAGTCACCCGGCGGCTGCCAGCAAAATTTCTTGACAGCTCTCGATTTGTTTCTTTGTTCGAGCTTGATTGAAGCTTGCTATAAAAATGCAACCGAATCCTTGAGAAAATATTACTTTTGTTTTATTTTTTTTCTTCTCCGAAAGGAACATAAACGTATATCAGCCACATCGAAACGACACAAGTTGATAAACATAACCTAAACATATCACAGAAATCATTATAGCGATGTATAGCTTAAACTACACATTAACAGAAAACGGTTTCAATCTCAGAAATTGCAGATGGTGACCACTTTGCTAGAAGGGGTGATAGCAGAGTGAGAGAGGACTATACCTAGCAATGTCAATGATCTTCCTTCATTGCTAAATGTATAGGCTTTACCATTTATCCAAGTAATAATTCCAACATCGTGCAAATCGTCCAAATTTGGCAGGGGCGTTGATCCATATTTCGGATGGGGGGGGGGCAAAATTGAAAACAAAAAATCCAAAATTTCGGCATCAAATTGTAACACAGAATTTGCGCGCGACACGCGCCGAAATGGCAATTTGTATGTTTAGTATTTTTATGCCATGTTTATGGTTTACGGTGCTTTCCAATGCTTTTTAAAACATATATTTGCATTGCATATTATGAATTTCAAATTGTGCAAATTATGGGGGCAAATCGAAATGTTGACCCCCCCCCATTCCTTGGGGGCGATCACCCCCCCCACCCCCCCAAGATCACGCCTCGGATGTTGGGGATATGTACCATGTCCCTAAAATCCGCTCCAACAGGGGCGACGAAAAAATGGGAAAAAAATCGTGATTTCTGATTTTTGAAAATTTAGGAGGGCGATCGTCCGTCTGGCTGTGGTGCCGCCCCTGCCACCACCACCACCCCAAATAGATATCCGATATGATTCAGCCCCCCCCCCAAGTATAGAATCCTGTTCTCTCCCAGTGAGGGTAAGCTATATTGAAACGCTTTCGCAGAAATGTATTGAAAGTACGACGATTAGTCTCCGTTATAGCGAGTTTCTCACGATGCCGTTGATGAATTATGGCGGCTTATTTGTCGATTTGCAAGACACCGTAGTTTCGAGCCATCTAAACGTCAAAAACATCACTACGCCGACTACAAATCACAAAGATTTTCGACCATACCCAAAGAGAAAT
>JZLH01S0631232.1:9205-19375 GCA_001188425.1 Eucidaris tribuloides | reverse complement strand
GCACGCATAATAAGTGTATCTAGGATGACGAGCCAAGCGCCTTTTGCCAGAAAGTTTAATTTGAACGCGGTGATGTGTTGTCGACGGGTGCACTGTCTATTGTGAAGCGTGTTCCAGATATGACTGAGCACCACTGAGAAGCAATAAACGCAAAGCATCAAATCCTAACCCGCACATATCACTAGATGACGAAGGGTTGGGAATTCCGGTGTCTAACTTGATGCAAATCCGACCTCTTCAAGTTTGATGAACAGATGCGAGAGAGTTTCAAACGTATGACATGGGCGGGGGAGGGGCGTAGGCCGGGCGGAGGGTGACTGTGCGCTCAGGTAAATTTATAGGCCTAATGCGAAAGCAATTACTTATTACTCCAACCTATTTTGTGACAGGTAAAACGTGCTTGAAACGTCTGAATCCATACTAAACATTAACAAAACTGATGCAATTTGCAAAGCAAGTTTGAATTGAATGTCCAGTCGTCATATCAAGATTCAAGATTCAAAATAGCATTTCTTTCCTTCATGTTAGTCATAAACATGAGCACATTAATTCAGTATAATTTATAAATAATGGAATGGAAGGAGGCGTATTTCCCTAAAAGAATAAGGCCTGCAGCGGGAAACGCCTTTACAAACATCACAAATCAATTTATATGAAAATTTCAATCACAATTGAACTAATACTGCATTGATTCACCGTTACGCGTATCCGTAGAGAATAACCCAGAATCCTTTCTTAACCCGTTGGCTACTGGAACCGAATGCAATATGTATTAACTCTATGGGAATTACTGAATCTTGGAGGAAACGGGTAAACGCTGAGCTTTACTGAGTGTCGATCAATCTATTGACTAACGTCATAAATTAATATTGCTGTCGACCAAAAATTAGGACACCCGTTGAAGCATAAGTTCAGAGAACATTGTTTGAGTCTGCCAGCCAGGTTGTTGGAAACCAGTAGCTGGCCGTACGTGGCAGGACGGGTTTATAATGAGGGCAGCAGGTTAGAGAAACGACAGGAGGTTTGGGTCTGCGTGCCTTCTGTCTCCCAGCGGGATCTCCCCGGGAGGAACTCGCCGAGCTCCCCGTATTAGTCACCCGGCGGCTGCCCAGCAAATTTCTTGACAGCTCTCGATTTGTTTCTTTGTTCGAGCTTGATTGAAGTCATTGCTATAAAAATGCACCGAATCCTTGAGAAAAATATACTTTTGTATATATTTTTTTCTTCTCCGAAAGGAACATAACGTATATCGCCAACATCGAAACGACGCAAGTTGATAAACATACCTAAACATATCACAGAAATCATTATAGCGATGTATAGCTTAAACTACACATTAACCCAGAAACGGTTTCAATCTCAGAAATTGGCATGGTGACCACTTTGCTAGAAGGTGGTGATAGCAGAGTGAGAGAGGAGAACTACCTAGCAATGTCAATGATCTTCCTTCATTGCTAAATGTATAGGCTTGACATTTATCCAAGTAATAATTTCCAAATCGTGCAAATCGTCCAAATGTTGGCAGGGGCGTTGATCCATGTTTCGGATGGGGGGGGGGGCAAAATTGAAAACCAAAAAACTCAAAATTTCGGCATCAAATTGTACAGAATTTGCGCGCGACACGGCGCCGAAATGGCAATTTTTATTGTTTTAGATTTTTATGCCAATGTTTATGGTCTTTACGTGCTTTCCAATGCTTTATTAAAACATATATTCTTGCATTGCATATTTGAGGTTCAAATTGCTCAACATTATCTGGGGGCAAATCGAAATGGTTGACCCCCCCCACATTCCTTGCGGGGCGAATCACCCCCCCCAACCCCCCCAAGGATCACGCCTCGGATGTTGGGGATAATCGTACCACTGCCACTTAAATCTCCAACGAGGAGGCGAACGAAAAAAAAAAATGAGGAAAAAAATCGTGATTTTTCTCTGAATTTTTTGACAAATTTAGGGAGAGGGCATCGTCCGTCCTGGTGTGGTGCCGCCCCTGCCACCACCACCACCCCAAATAGATATCCGATATGATGCAGCCCCCCCCCCCCCATAGAATCCTGTTCTCTCACAGTGGAGGTAGTGCTATATGAAACGCTTTCGCAGAAATGTATTGAAAGTAAGTACCACGATTAGTCTCCGTTTATAGCGAGTTTCTCACGATCCCGTTGATGAATTATGGCGGTTATTTGTTGATTTGCAAGACACCGTAGTTTCGAGCCATCTAAACGTCAAAACATCACTACCCGACTACAAATCACAAAGATTTCGACCATACCCAAGACAATTAATACTGGTTCGGGAACATCGTTTAAATCTCCGTAGTTAGCTGTTACAAGACTCTATCTGCGTGACCATGGACTCTACTACCCGTATAGGGTCCATGGCGTGACCAATGATGTAAACGATTATTATGTGTATTCATATTGCCCACTCATGGTCTTCAACAGGCGGGGGAAGAGGAGGGGGTATAATTAGAAGAGATCATCATATCATATTTCTACCCTCCCCCATTTTGTGAAGCTTTTGATGCCTTTCAGTGAGTGTTATTTGTTTGTTTTGCAGAGACTCTTGTATTTTATTTATATACATGTAAATTTGAACCAGTTGGAGATGAAAGGGAAATAGAAAGTACAAGATCTAAATTTCGGTCACAATGCTCCCAGAGTCAAGTACTAGTATACTGTTTAAAGTTTCTGCTGTGAAAATTTCATAGCCATATCTCTGCTCATTGCAATCCACTAATCTTTAAATTGAAACACCCAAAACACCAAATGTTAACAATTTGCAAGTCGTACTACTAGGCCTATTCATGTTTAAATTTGATAATGATCTTTTTCCCTCAACCTTTCATGATGGGGTCCTGAGTTGTTGAGAGTGTATATTGTGGTGTGGCTGGAAGGATTTGTTTTGAATTTGTTTACTTGAGGAGAAACGAGCATATTTAATTAATATCAGGCCCTGATCGAAATTAATCCGATACAAATTTTCTGATAAAACTTCACTTTTAAAACAAACTAATCAATTTGAATAGGAATCGTTCAATCGGGGACTTGAGACGTTTCTATTCAAAATCTGATCAAATTCCATTCCAATATGATCTGAATCTAATAAAATATGAAGCCAATCCATTCAAGATTTGATTAGATTTCGTAAATTTCATAAGTCCCGAATTGAAACGATTCCTTTTTCCAATTGATAAGTTTGTTTTTAAAGTGTTGTACAACAACGAGGGAATGTATCATGTAGGGCTACGAAATTTTTACTGCGCGAAAGACTGTTGAACAGTATATGATTCTGGAGCACTGATGTTTTAAATTAAGAACTACATCCAATCTTGACATTTCCTTTAAAAAAGCCAATATGCTAATATTGTGGAGCTTCAATTTAATAAATGTCAAACTTTGAGATCGAGCTACCATAGTTGTTTTAAATGAGCAAATAAATCACCCTAGAATACAAAAGTTATGCGCAAAGTTATACTGCCACTTGCAAGCATGTAGGCCCTACATGAATAACAAATTTCAACTCAGTTTGATGATAAAATAGGCCAAGAATCTACACACAGTAAAGTCTATGGGAGGAAATGGACAGAGTCGAATCCGGTCAACTTGAGTGCTTGCTAAATTTTCACCTTTTTTAAAGACTAAATCATCATTTTGAAATACAAATTTTTTCAGGCGGCTTCATTTTCAGACCTTATCAAAGACACTTAGAGCATGGAGCGATATGTAGCATCACATTTTTTATAATTGCTTCCCATTGTTAGCCATGTGGCTTTTGGAAAGTATGATTCTGGAGCACTGTGTCTTGCCATTTCCTTTAAATGTAAATTTGGCGGCGTAGATATCTGCAGACGAGTTCTTCGAGTTGATGATTTCTTTAAATGATGACAGCCTGTTCATCGACAGCAGGAGCAAATCCGAGGAATTGTTCTCAATCGCCCATGTAACCTATCCATCAGTCAATTGCCCGCTCCTTTGGAATCCGCAACGACATTTCGGTGAAAGGTACCGACGAAGCTACCCTTATCGAGGTGAAGACGTGCTGCTCCGTTCGAAACGTATGAGCACCTGTACAGGTGGACTGCACTTGCCGTCGACTTGCTGGCGCGTGATACGCATTAGCGTATGAAAGGCAATCTATGAAAGAAGTAAATTGGGACAGTGCCGTAAATCTTTCTACTGAAGAATTTGCGTCGTGACCTTAAACTTCGTATACTTCTGTCTTACTCACCTCGGATTCCTGCGAGATTGGAAAAGGTAACATAAATGCCGAGTAAAGGAAGGAAAGCCGATTTGAGCAACCATCGAGATTTGAATTATCTCTAAGTTTCCGTTGTTTGTTTCGTGTCGGAAGAGGTGAAAATCAACATGGGACAGTTATTGTACGTGTGATAGGAGCGCACACCTACATTACAAAACGCTCTTTTCACTCTTTAATCATCGTAATTATCTTAGAGACGTAACAAAACAAAATAACTTCAAAGTCTAGACATTGCGGATATGCCGAAAATATATACAAGCTAACATCGAAAGGATTATATTATGTAAAATGGTAGTCGTTTTAGCGGTTTTACATGACATTTGCCAGAGACAAAACTCGCGAATTCACACTAAGAAAAATAGGTACAACGTTGCAACCTTTATCATTGTCACACTGAAGCCACCTTTCGCGTTGCAACTTTGCACGCTTTCAGACAATGTCACCACTGGTTACATCTTTACGCATGCAAAGTGAACGTG
This sequence comes from Eucidaris tribuloides, assembly GCA_001188425.1. Lineage (NCBI taxonomy): Eukaryota > Metazoa > Echinodermata > Echinoidea > Cidaroida > Cidaridae > Eucidaris > Eucidaris tribuloides. The sequence continues at coordinate 14,636 of JZLH01S0631232.1, read as the reverse complement.
TTAGAGTGAAATGTGTTCATCATCTTTATTAATTCTTTCAGTCATCTATGCAAGAACCGTGTTATAAAAAAAGAGCTCTTTATTGGCTATAGAACACAGAGAGTTTAAACTTGAGAACACTATCAATTTATGCGAATTAATATTTCCAATGAACAAGGCTTACACATTTAGACAAGGTATGTTTCGCATGTTCGTATCTAACAGTAGTGGTTAACAGTAACTTCAAATTTCTAGGTTCCCCCACCAAAACGTATCCGGACCTGTATAAGAGGCGTAATATGATATTTCACATCTAGTTAGCCTATATAATCCACGAATGTGACAGCTAGTCTGCTTCACGTAACTTTTTCCGAAACTGACTGTTTTGAAACCACTTTAAAATGCACAGACCTGCACTTAGAGACGCAGAATCAATATGTTGTTGCAAATAAGTCATTGTTTCTTTTCAATCATATTTTTGCAGCAATTCCTCATGAGCCTATATGTAAATTTCGAATGATCAATATCAAGATATTGCCCCCAAAAATAGCTGTAACAAAGGAACAGATTCAAGAAATTGAAACAAAAAAGACATAAAATAATATAAACATGAAATGTTATCATAATTCATCCAAAGCATCTCCTGGACGATGAAGCGTAAAAATCTACCGAGTTTCCATTTCAATGCAGTGTAAGTTTTGGGAAATGTCGAAATGAAATTTTCATGCTGTTTCGCACCCGCATTTGCGTGTGTGTGTGTGGGAGAGTGGGGGTGGTGTGTGTGGTGTGTGTGTATGTATATGTGTGTGCTGTGTGTGTGTGCAGTGTTGTTGTTTGTGTCTGTTACATAAATGTACCCTGAAATAGCACGATCTGTAACCCTTCCAATGCATGTTTAGAAATTGAAGGAAAAAATAAATCGAAGCCCCCGACTTTTCTGTCTTATAGGAAGCGTATACATTGCGATATACATCTGCTCGCAAAAATGTCCTTCTAAACAATAAATAGGTTCAGTGCCGTTGTCTGGTATGACAATACCACTTCGTGAAAGATTGACGACAAATAGTCCCATCGACCAAAACTGTACTTGGACTTTATGAAAGCACGTTTGTCAAAAAATAACAAAGTACTCAAGAACATTACTTCGCTGCAGTGGAATCATTCAGATGCAAGGTTGCCAGATTGGCGGTTTTTACGCCAAAAACACCACATTTTGACATTGAAGAATGCACAGCTCACACAAATTTTTTTTTGTTTTGTTTTTTTTTGTTTTGTTTTGTTTTGTTTTTTTTTTGGGGGGGGTCATTTTTCAATGACATACCTAAAAAAGAAATCGTTATAAAGCTCGATTTTCCGGGCATTTTCAGTAACGGTGTGCTACTATAGATCCAAAAGTAGCGATGCACATTTTCAACTGTGGCAGAGGTTTCAAACCTGTTGTTAATTGATTACAACGTAATTTCTAACCACATCTAGGCTATGTTGCCCAAATTAATGCATCACATGCAAAGTTGGCGTTGTTTTCACTGGACTTGGCAGGTAATTTGGCGTTTTGAGAATTGGAAAACTTGGCAACCCTGTTCAGGTGGCCCAGTAGCTGTACCAGCCTTGTAAGCCCAACTTGTCCGCTCAGCGGCTCTCTTTGATTCCCCTTTCCTGAATGTCTAGTATTTACGAGTCCCTTAAGGTTACCATAATCATTCCTTTCATTTTTTCGCAATAACCTGGTTTATCCCCCTTTTTAATAAAGAGGGCATACGATCTAAAGAGGCTTTTATTTTGTTATAAATTGACTGCTTTTAGAAGTCAAATGCACTAGAGAATTAAACCACAAAAGGGCTATTATCATAAACGATTTCGGTGGCGTTTTGCCAAAAGTATGTATTATTTCGCTTTAAAGTTAGATAGCTCAGTTCATGCCTTGAGGAATAATTGCCCAATTTGATCGATTAATTCGTTGATTTTAATGACACAGTAATAAGGCCAGAAATCAATTTCCCATGTGATTTGTTTGTTTGTCGAACACCATTTGACGAGCACGTACACCTGACTGAAGCTTCAAACCAAGCCATTTAATTCAATTTTCATTTCAAGTAAAATGGCAATTTGGGAACGAAACCGACGATGTATTAAAAAACCGAAAAAAAAAACTCGCGTGCACGACACTTTTTCAGATCTTCGTTGAAGCCATGGACTTATGAAATACGATGAAAAGGGTACCCGCGACAGTTTGTTATTTCCACGGGGAAAATATACACGAGATAAAATTCCCCAATAACTCAATAAAATTCTCTTGTCATCCTTATACCTGCCAGATTCATATTCACAAAACTGTTTTACCCTGGGCACGGTGTCTAACTGATGATTGTATTTTCAAATGATTTCAGTAGCGTAATGAATCAAATCATTTGGGGAGTCAGAACAAATGATCCACATAATTTGGGGGTCGGAAACGAATAAATACCATGATCAAATTTCATTGGAGGGGTAAAGCGCCCACCCTCCCCCCCCCCCCCCATCTGACGCCAGTGTATGATTTACATGTATTGTTTTGTTTGATTGAAATACGAAATGAATTAATAACATGAAATAATTAAATCAGAGACCTATGTATGAGACGTGGTTTAGTTCAATTTATACGAACTGAGTTATGAATAATGTAGCGAGTGTGATCGAATGATATTTTGTTTGACTTCAACTTTACTGATCAGAAATGCAAAGACCCGTTGTTTCTACGTAATGTACGTGCGCAGAATTTGCAATAGCGTGAAACAACTATTTCATGAGTAAATCACAAATATAAACGTATATTTATTTCAAGGAGTTATTTCCAAAAGGAAACCCCCCCCCCCCACCCCAAAAAAAAAAAAAAAATGTGTGTGTGACTGGTGAAAAATTACAAACGTAATCTTTTTGTATAATTTTCTTTGAGGGATTGTTTTCTCGAGCTTTCGAATCTTTTCCTTGATCAAATTTCGGACAGAAAATAACAAACAAATGAAAACTACAGAACAAAACAAAACAAAAATACAGAGTTCTACCCACGGTTTATTGGACAGCAAGCTTTCCAGACAGTTTCCCCGCGTTTTGTGGCGTCAAAATTCATTGACAATGTTCCAGATCGGTTACAGGGTATACGCGTGGAAATGTGTAATTTGAGCAAGTCGATTGGCGCTATAATAGACACATGACATAAAGCATCCTGATTTGAGTCGAGAAATAGGCGCCACACCCAAAATGATCTGGGACAGAATCACCGTTATCATTTGAAATCATATTTACGGGGTCCTCGGATTTTCGCTAGCGAGGGTTTACTTATTTTTGAAGATATTTAATTGGATAATCGCGTCGGCGATCCATGGAGCCCGCAGGGTTATTAGTAATTTGTTTGCAATCGAATTGCTTCCGTAGTTTCTGTCCGAACAACTCTCTGAGATTGGCAATGAATTCTTAGAGTGCGCGTTAAAAATATCGGGGTCACATATTGGATCTGGGCGTTCACGGAGCAAGTGTACAGTATTTGATTATGGTGAAAACAGTCTAATTTGTTTTTGCTTTGTTTCTTCAAGTTGATATAACATTTGCCTCTGCTTTGTACTTCAAGTTGATGCAACATATTTTTCTGCTTTGTCTCCAGTATTGCATGTACATGATGCTATATTTATAGCCATCAACTTGTCACTATTGTTTTGGTTGTTTGGCGAGGTGGGGGAAGGGGGTGGGGTGGGTTCGGACATAGGAATTATACTTTAGAATAATGAGAAGTACTGCAAAATAAATTTAGCTAATTCGGTTTGTAAACAAACGTGTGAATAAATGGGCCAATGAATAATTGTATAAGCGAATAGCTAAAAAAAAAAGTCAGTGAACAAATGAATAAATAAGGCACCAAATTATGCAACTGATTAAAGTGGTAGGCTAACATTGTGGAGCTTCAATTTAAAAAATTGTCAAATTTTGATATCTGAACTAATGTACATAGTAGTGTTCATAATTGGACAAATAAACACCCTAGAATACAAAAGTTTGGAAAGTTACACTGCCAATGGCAAGTTATGCATGAATAAACAATTAAAACTCGGGGCGAGTTTAAATAGCGTAGGTGTACACACAGTAAGTCTATGGGAGAAAATGGGCAGGTGAATCCGATCAACTTACGATTTTCACTTTTTTAAAGCACTAAATAATCATTTTGAAATACAATTTTTCAGGGCGTCATTTTTAGAACTTATCAAAGACAATGGTAGCATGGGGTATCATGTAGCTCAGATTTTTTTCAACTGTGGTAAATGTTAGCCAATACCTTTAACCAAACATGCGATTCAATCCACCAATCAATCAGTCAACTCTACCAATCAATCAATCAATCAACCAACCAACCAACCAATCAACCAACCAACCAACCAATCAACCAACCAACCAACCATCTAACCAACCAACCAACCATCCAACCAACAAACAAACAAACAAACCACCAACCAACAAACAAACCACCAACTAACCATCCAACCAACCAACCAACCAACCATCTAACCAACCAACCAATCAACTAACCAACCAACCATCCAACCAACCAACCTACCAACCAAGCACCCAAACAACCACTCAAACAACCATCCATCCAACCAACCAACCATCCAACCAACCAATCAACCACCCACCCAAACAACCAACCAACCGACCAACCAACCAACCATCCGTCCAACCAACCAACCAACAAACAAACCAACAAACCACCAACCAACCAACTAACCAACCATCCAACCAACCAACCAATCAACCAACAAACCAACCAACCAACCAACCGACCGACTAACCAACCAACCAACCATCCAACCAACCAACCAAGCAACCAACCATCCAACCAACTATCCAACCAACCAGCCAACCAACCAGCCAACCAACCATCCAACCAACCTACCATCCTACCAACTAAATCAATCAATCGATCAATCGATCAATCGATCAATCGATCAATCAATCAATTAATCAATCAATCAATCAATCAATCAATCAATCAATCAATCAATCAATCAATCAATCAATCAAATTTATACAATCAATACAATCAATCAATCAATCAATCAACATTAATGTAGTCATGCAATTGCATAAACTGTTCATTTCACAAAGGAGTCAGTGTTGGTTTGACAGTTTTCAGCCAGTAAAATGGTGTGTTATACCGCAACAATTTTTAATGAACTGAGGGGCAAAGTTGTATCGCTCTGGTTTCCGTTATGTTTGCATGAATTGCAAAATTTGGAGAGTGCCCAGACATTGCCTTCAGATGTTGATCACTAACATACTTCACGAACATACCACATGGAACGATATTACGTATATGACGATTTATGTAATATATTCGGCAGTTACCCCTCTCCGTCCCGTAGGCTAAACATACTATTATAATATCAATGATGTTTTGAAATTGTGGATTTTACAGCATTTAAAC
>JZLH01S0631230.1:2349-13459 GCA_001188425.1 Eucidaris tribuloides | reverse complement strand
AGCAACGATGAAGGGAACTGGAGGAACGATTACCCCGATGAAGACCCAGATAAACGTAAGTTGATGTACAGTATGATTCAATGAAATGAAAATGCAGATTCTATCAAAAATCTCTCAAAATTGCAAAATGACATAAAACCAATATCAGGGAATGATAATATTAAAATCATTTTACTAAATTTGTATGGTACATACACATTCACATTCATATAACAGAAATACCCTTAATTATTACATGTATATTGATACCTAGAGAATGTTTGGTTTTGATTTGTACCATGAGGGTGAAGTAGATGAACTTATCAGATATTTGACGAAATCTGCTAAATATAACATTTCTGTGCATGTGTGCAAATGTCTGAGTTCACTAAACGTTAAGCTCAAATATAAGTTTGAAGCAAGAATAACATGTAGGTATGAGCTTGTAGATGTAATTTTATGATATTATCAAACAAAATGTGTGAGCAAGTTGGCTTGTACACATATAGCAAATGAAAATTTACCTTACACTACAGAGTACAGAATTATTCACCAGTGGTAGAAATTCTATTTTATGGATTCAATCTTAGATGAATAGGCCACATGTTAAGCTGTGTGACAAACAATAATGGGGCATGTCCTTGGGAATCAAGTTAAATTTTGATTTTGTGATGTCTACCAGTTACTGCCATATGACAACAAGAACTACTGAACATATGATTTTCTTTTTACCTCAACTTGCATGTTATATAAAGCTGTGGGCAAATTGTCCTTTGTCTAAGTTATTGCTTTAATTGTTAAATTGTTAAATGAATCACAAGTTTTATTCAAAATTGTGTTTTATAGCATTTGTATGGAAAGTATTTTGTCCCCAAGTACTTTCACATCACCCATACTCTATATAAATCAAATTATTGGGAACTTTGTACATGTGAGTTGTATTTATGGCCAGATGAGTGAACTGAATGGCAAAAAGCTCTATCCAATCCTTTTGTCAGCTATTTTCAAGTGTTTCCGAACCCAAAAAGGATTATAATTTCTTGCAAATTATGGACATTATGTTCACCACTGCAAGGATATTTCCCAAACAGCTCCTATGTTTGTCAGTGACTCATCAACTTTTGTTATCATAAAGTTATAGTTTGGTTTGTGCTTGCATCTGATTTAACAGCATAACTGAGATTTTAATTTGTATTCTTTTGTGCACAGGTCACATGGATCTATTCGATGAGTACCATGATGAATATCGCTATGGTGACGTGTCTAGTGATGACGACGACATCTTGAATGACTACAGTGACTACAGAAAACGACCCGTCAAGAATCTGGACTACTTAGATGGTCTAATGTGATTGGATACATGTTGAGTTTAAATCAGCCAATCAAAATGTAATTTGGGATATGTACTGTATTCATTATTTAATTGCCAAGGTAAGGGGAAATATTTAGTTGACGCAAAAATATATCTGTGCTTGCAGTGTGATTAAATATTTATACAAGGACCCCTTTTTGTTTCAAGTCAGCAGCGTTATCCCTGATTATTTTCTCAAACTGGGAAGTAGTAAATGAAAGTGATGTTCCAAAAGTTATTTATAACAACCAACGCACAGAGCAAATCTTGAATAATTAGAGAATGAACTGCAAATGACTATTTGTGATATATAACAAATTGTAGTATGATTCTATGAGCCATTATCTAACTTGAGTCTCATTAGTAACACATACACGTTAGAGTGTGTTGTGGGTGTTTCATGATAAACAATTAACCTGCAGAAATGCCAATTTTGAAAAACATAAAACAGACACATGGAATGTTAAGTTGCACATAGTGCAGGCAATTGGAACTAATGTGCATAGAATGTATCATTAATATGATATGACAAGTGATAACTTAGCCTGTAAATTACCTTCTTTTTTGAGTAGCTTACAGTATTGATCATTACCCAATTTATATCACTTGCATGCATGTCTTTATTAACCCGTTGGCTACGGGAACAGGATGTGCCCCGTGCTAACTCTATGGGATTATCAGAATCTCGCAGGCAATGAGTTGAGTTTGTTGCCATATTTGAAGCTAAGCATTTTAATTCAAGATCAATTTGACTCAATACCCCAGGCTTACCATGACTCCACGAGAGTTATATTTTACCAAATTGGCCATAACATTAGAGTTATGCTTGTAAGTAGTATTCAAAGAGAAGGCAATTTACAGGCTCAGTTGTAAGTCAATGTGTAGCAATGATGTTGTGTCGCATTTCATGCATTGAGGATGCAACGGCTTTTACTACATATGAGGTGTGACAAAAAAGAAACGACTGTGACAGCCACGGCCATGACGCAATGTCAATCGACCCACCACCCATGTCACTGTGTTGCCCAACATCTCATCATCATTCTGCTTTAATATTGTTCAACTCTGTGCCCCTTTCCTCGGGCTGTTTAGTGGCACACCGCTGCTTCGCCCTGTCACAATACGAGAAGTGGAGCAGGGAGTCAATCTTATGTTCCTGGGTCAGTTGGGCTGGTACTCAGCTGGTATCTCGAGCTTCTCCAGGTGAAAATCCCACCCGCAACATTACATTTTCTCCACAAGCCTCAGGAGAAGCTCGAGACACTCGATTGGGCCCCCTCCCAATTACACCAGGAGCTAGATTTATTCCCCGCTCCATGTTTGGGCAACCTCTAGTATCGTGACGGAGCGTAGTTGGGGCGTGTCACTTAACAGCCCGAGGAAGGGCCACAGATTGAGATAGGTGAACTATATTATAGCAGAATGCTGATGAGATGTTGTGCAACACAGTGACATGTGCATTGGGTCGATTGACATTGCATCATGGGCGTGGCTGTCACAGTTTTGTTTCTTTTTTGTCACACCTCGTATGACTTGATGCTCAGTTTGTGTGCATTTCATAGTATTACACAATCTGCATGTTTGCATGTGAACCCTTTATCACAGGACGCTTACTATGTGAACACTTGATAAAGTTTTAAAATAAAAAGCTGGGTCTTAATAATTGATCATATTCCAACTATACAGATGTTTGGGTTTACAATACTTGCCAATGCAGTTTCTCTTTTTTGGGGAGATATATTCCATGTGCATCAACATTTTGCTCTTTTTATTATTTTTTGCTTTTTACCATTGGCTGTATACTAGCATCTAGTAGTTACAGTCACTTGCTTAGTGCATAAGTGTGGCTCAAAGCCACCTGTAGAAAACTTGTACATAAATATACTATATACTAGCTGAGTTTTATACTCTTTACAATGTAAAAACAGGTACTAGACTATGTACATGTGATTGAATCATAGACTAATTATGGTATAAAATCGAAATAACTTTGTCATGTCAAGGAAACTTGGACTTTGAAAGCTCTTACTAGAAACAGTGATAGGCCCATTAGAATCTATGTACTCTAAATATTTGTGTGTGTATTCGAGAGACACATGCAATATACATGTATGTGTATGTGTATTCCCAATTAATATCATGCTTCGATATAATAAGGATATATCTATAATTGACTAGTATATGATATACGTTATCATGTATTTCAAGAAATATCAATCTTTAAGAAATTTTGTGAGGAAAACAAGAAATATATGCAATATCGTTGACATGTGTATTAGCCTCCATCAAGGAGTTTTAATGGTTGGATATTTAACATTTATCCATGAATCATAGGTGAGGGTGGGGCGGGGGGGGGGGATGGTTCAGTTGTATTTTGAAGTGGATATCGTGCCGATGTGATAAAGGGTTGTTGTGTTTTTTGAAAGGCAGACGATGTATGTGAGTACATCAAGTTCATTCAGGGTTTCAAAAAATGACACTGGGAAAGGGTTTTTTATTTGAAGTGCTAAAAAGGCACTTACATTCACTTAGGGTGTCAAAAATGAGGCAGAAGGTAGGTTATATTTGACAAGCAAATATATGCATGTACATAACTTGGGGTAGCTACACAAAAATAATATATACTTGTAGATGTTATGGAAGCATTGAAGCACCAGCAAATACATGTTTAGTGTCTGTTTTGAAAGTCTCTTTACATACAAATATGATATCCACCTCTAAATACAATTGGACAACCCTGCCCACCCCCCCCCCCCCCATGGATGGTGACATAACTAATTTGTTTGATTATTCAACAAAGATCTATAATAAGACCAACATGATATAGTCTTCAATAGAGTAACAAACACAGAATATTTTGTGTGACTTTTAGCACTTTATCAGTTTACATTCTTGCATGGAGACGAGTGTTGGTGCAGTTCCAAAGATTGCAGGATGGGCCAGTGCATTTATGGGGAAAAACACCATCTGTAACTGGCAAATGACAACTCCTCTGCGAGGACAAACTCCCTGGGCATAGTGACACTCCCAGATGGATGCCTCCGCAAATCGGAAGGCTACCCATGAGGGCAGCTTCCCCTGAAACAACTTCCCAGGAGGACTTCTCCTCAAGATGGACTATATTTTTTCTTTAAACTGGATATTTGTTAAACTCCTCTGGTGGAGTTGATCCTCCGCGGTAGTTGTCCTCCAAGGAAGTTGTCCTCCAGTCAAGTTGCCTTCATGGGAGCCTCCTCGCGGTGGAGTGGTTCCTTCAGAAGGAGCTAATCTTCAGAAGGAGTTGTCAGGTGGGAGTCAATTTGGAGGGGAGTTGTCCATCCAGGGAAAGCTTCTCAGGCGGGAGTTGTCAGGTGGGAGTCAATGTGGCGGGGTTATCCTCCAGGGGATGGGAGTTGTTCAAGGTGAGTCAGCTAAGGTGAGTTGTCCTCCAGGGAGTTGTTAGGGGGATGTCAAACCAGGGCGTGTGTTTTTCCTCCAGGGGAGTTGTCCTTCAGGGATTTGTTCCATCTGGGGGAGTTGTTCCTCAGGGAAGCTTTCCTCAGGTGGTAGTTGTCAGGTGGGGTTCAACTCAGGTGAGTTGTCTCTCCAGGCGGAAGCTTTCCTCAGGGGCGAGTTGTTTCAGGTGGGAGTCAACCCGGGCGGAAGTTGTTCCTCCAGGGGAGTTGTCCTTCGGGGGAGTTGTCCTCCGGAGAGTTGTCCTTCGGTGGGAGTTGTCAGGTGGGGAGCCAACCTGGGGGAGGTGTCTTCCAGGGAGTTGTCAGGTCGGGAGTCAACTCAGGTGCAGTTGTCTCTCAGTGGATTGTTCAGGTGCGGAGTCAATCTCAGGTGAGTTGTTCCTCAGGAGGAGTTGTCAGGTGGGAGCCGAACCTGGGGGAGGTGTCTTCCAGGGGAGTTGTACTGCGGTGGAGTTGTCCATCCGGGGGAGCTGTCCTCCAGGGAGTTGTCAGGTGGGAGTCAACGTGGGGAAGTTGTCCTCCAGGAGAGTAGTCCCAGAATCATGACTAGGCATCGCATTGATGGTACTTTCAATAACTAGCAGGTTTGCAAGAAGACAAAAGTTGATTTGTGGGTGCGATTTTCCAAACCAGTTATATCGTGACAATAACAGAAATATGAAACTGTTGCTTTCTCAATCACAATAGCTAGAGAAATGTAGTTATTTGCAGAAGTTTGTTTAGGTTTTGGATTGTTTTAAAAAAAATAGATCGTGAGAAATGATGTTATGGCGATTATCATTGTTTGTGCTAATAAGTGAAATGTCCTCTTAATGTTGGACATGGAGCGAGTGTGAATTCCTGAATTGTTATGGAAACAGTACTATAAGTCATGTCAGTGATTCATGTCTTCAACAATTAGTTTGAGATGCACGATTGTCTCAATGTATAGTTGAGATTAGGCCTAACAAAAAAAAATTTTATGTTGCTCTCAAGCGACCGAACGTAAAATGCGAAAAATCAGGGTAGAGTTTTTTGTTTTTGTTTTTTAGGCAGACCCAAAATATACAATCTCACCATTTCAGGAGAAAATGTCAGATTTGAGCAAAGAATTTACCAAAATTCCTATTCAGTGGCTTAAAACAGCACTTTTATGCATTTTGCCCATTCGAAAGACCCATAAAATATATCAGGGAACTCAACTCTCTCACAGTTTCGTCCTACATAATGCTTGCACAGTACAGTACGTTCATGTGTATTAGTTACATCCTGGTTTTTTTGTGGTTAAAAAAGTAACAATTTTTTTTCTTCAAAATTTCCCACTTGAGGGCAACATAACAATTGTTTTAAGGCCTTATGATAAGTGAAATTTACACAAATATGAGGAGCCTATGTTGTTACAGCATGTACACTGCATATTATTCTTTGCAATGCAAGGGATATGCACAAATTAACATTTTGTGTGTGGACTAAATGGATATATGAATGTAATTAACTATTAATAGCTCATGAAAAAGTGAAAATATGTCTACACGCTATACAACAGTCATTCTCAGAAAAAAAATTGCAGGAAAATGTGTATCACATATATTAAGCTGTTGTCATGGTGCAGCATCCGGCATTCAGTGTCCACAACTGTCATCCATTAACAATTCCACAATGCTTCATCATCATTTCTCAACCAAATTTGATTTTAATGAATGAAAGGTTTGCAGAGAGAATTTAAGATGCAGAATAAATATAGAGATGAACAGCAAATTTATTCTGCAAATTTGATTTTGTTTACTGTATATAACAGAGCTATGATGGATGGGAAACTCAGTAGTTAATTATATGCTAAATCATGAAAAATGTATCCTCTTAATTTTTTTTTCTGGTGGATGTAAATAATGTTCACAAAGCATCTACACAGAATTTCAAAAGTTTGCTCTATTCATTATTATCTATGCAAATTTAGATGTGACAATGAAATGTTAATTATTTGTTTGAACTGACAGATTTTATTCTCCGTACCTTACTGTGATTATCTGTTTAATGGAAATCAATGTGAACATTCCTGTACATATTATTATTAAAGTACTTTTGATGACACAATATTTTTGCAAAGTAACTTCTGTTTAATGTTAAAACAAATGTACCCCATTTGCAATACCCTATCACATTACGCTGTAGAAGCAGTAGTACTAGTAGTAATCCACATTTTTAAATCCGGTTTTGTCCCTGATTACGGGGGTGGATGGCTTCACCTCACTCTCACAGCAATCCCATTCATGTGAGGCTTTGTGGATCAAAATTTTACAGACCGGATGCCCTTCCTGACACCAACCTGGGACCGGTAGTACTGGTTACCAGGGGATACCAGTAGCAGGCCCTCATAGGAAACCTGACTTGATGGTCTGTGGTGTAATAAAACACCTTTTTTTAAGTTTTAGTTTCCTGCCCATGAATTGTATTATTTTTTTTTCTGAGAATGACTGAAGAGTTCATTTTGGGCTGGGGTAGCATGGGGCGCATGTGCCTGTTTTTATGTAGATATCATGTAGAGATAATGTAGTTTTAGTTTTTTTATCTGTATACGAGTAGATGAAAGTCAGAAAAGTATGTATACCTGAAATAAATAAGAGTAACTAACTAACTTAAATTGAAACTTATAATCCATTCTGTGTCATTCCATTTTGCAGTAAGTAATGTACAAAGATATGAGAACAAGTAATGTACATAGTTCTGATACACTAGGTAATCTATACGTATACAAGGTGTGACAAAAAAGAAATGAGACTGTGACAGCCACGCCTATGATGCAATGTCAATCGACCCACCGCCCATGTCACTGTGTTGCCCAACATCTCATCAACATCCTGCTTTATAAGACGGGTTCAAGAATGACGCAATGTGATTGGTCAATTGACAGGCGTGGAGCGTGCATTTAATTCTCCCGACGTGCATGCCCAATTGATAACACATGATCGATACCTGACGATATTCGCCGCGCCGATATATCGGCAGCCAAATTGAAAAAGTCCGGCTGTGTTGCAGACCCGTCTTATAAAACAATTGATGCACTGTTTTGTTTGTGTGTTATGGCAGTGCCAGCGCACTCAGTTTAGTCAGTGCGATCGATAACGCACTTGCCCTGCGGGCGCGTGCGTTATCACTTGCACTGACTAAACTTCGTGCGCTGGCACTGCCATAACACACTTGCAAACAGTGCATCAATTGTATAGTAATAATTGTTCACCTATCTCACGCTGTGCCCCTTCTTCACGCTGTTAAGTGGCACGCCACTGCTTTGCCTCATCACTATACGAGAAGTGGCACAAATATGGATCGGGGAATCAATCTGAAGTTCCTGGTCCAGTTGGTTGGGGTCCAGTTGGGTGGGGACCCAAGTGAATAGGCAAAGTCATGGGTGGGATCTTCTCCATAAAACTCCTGGAGAAGCTAGAGACACCAGTTCAGCCCCTGCCCAACTGACGCAGGAACTTCAGATCGATTCCCCGCTTTATAATGTATGTGCAACTTCTCGTATCATGACGGACTGAAGCAGGGGTGTGCTACTCAACAGCCCGAGGAAGGGGCACAGAGTGAGATAGGTGAATAATATCACAACAGAATGTTGATGAGATGTTGTGCAAGACATTGACATGGGTGGTGGGTCGATTGACATTGCATCATGGGTGTGGCTGTCACAGACTCGTTTCTTCTTTGTCACACATCGTATACACTTATCATAGCTGCTCATAGATTGTGATAAGACTGTATATTTTTTAAAATGTAATGGAATTCCATCTATTCCTGGTAAATATTTAAGTACGTAAAAGAATAAATCATTGTAATAGAATGATTGGTAAAGGTTTATGGGAAAACAGAAATATGTTGGCATATTTACTATGTATCTGTGTGTGGTAAACATCAACATCCCAGATTTTGCAAGTTTTGCATCCAACTCTCTCTATTCCTCAAGAGACTTGGGCAATCTAGACCATCTAGCCTAAATTCTATTACTTTAATAGCTCCAAAAAAAAAATGGAGTTTTGACCAAAAATTAGCACACCCAGTGAAGGATCCAATTGTAGTGACCTCATTCACCGCACTATTTAAGTTGATTGTCACAAAAGATGTCCACAATGTGTAACATTCTAAAGAATGGTTCTTGCTTATTGATGTGTTTTTTATCATTACCTGTCTCCTTTGCTGTGTTGTTTCACAGTAATATTGTTAACACCTCACTCTTTGCACAACACATATTATGTGTTGTTTTGTCCATGATATTTGGGTTTTGTTTTCATATTTTTTCAACAGGAAGATAAGGGCAGAAGTCCCTCACTGGGGCTGCCAAAGTAGGGGGGGGGCAAATAAAGGGTAGTTGGCCAAACTGAGTGTGATTTAATCTTAGAATTTGTAACTATGATATACTTCTGTGTCCTATATAAATCATCAGTCATGATAACATACAATGAAACTTGAATTACAGTGAAAGGTTTGGTTTGGTTGTTGGACCATGGACTATGCAGCACTCACAGGGTTAGCCTCTTGTGTACGTGGGGGGGGGGGGGGGGGGGCACTCACATTTGGAAATGGTAGGGGGGTGTGGCCCCAAAATCTGAAACTATACCCTTAAGAACAGAAGTGGCTCACAAACTGAGGGGCTTAAGAACTAAACAGCCCTCTCCAAAATGGGCGTCTCGAGAACTGATGCCTGAAATGAATTGAATGGGGGTTAGGAACGGTCATTTTTTTCATGGAATATATGACAGCAGCCGTGCAGCTGCCTCATGCTTATTGGTCAATTCTGCCGTTGGCTGACCACTGAACAGTGATTCACACAGCAGACACTGAATTTTGTACGCAGTTACCTGCGTGCTCCATACATATGTGATTTAAAGACATGGATTTCGAGAGGCATGGTGCTTGGGAATGGTATCCACATGAAAATTGGGCTTACAGAATGAGTGATAAAACCAGATTTCTACTGTGTACGGGTTGGTCAATTAAAACGATATGCTTGGGAATGGCTGGCAAGGCGTGAAAAGGGGGTCTTGATGGTCGCACATACATATATTGCCATTATACATGAGTGCCCCCTCCCCCTCCCCCCCCCCCTCGGCTTATGTATTGAAAATTACATGTTTCCATGTCTGTGAATATATAATTATGTACTGCTGTTTGAGAGCACGTATTTCCCACACTTGTACAGACATCCATGCATTTATACACACACACAGACATACACAGATACAGACACACAAATGTAGACATCCATGCATTTACACACACACAGAACCCCCCTCCCCTCCCCCCCCCTCACACACACATACATACACAAATTACTTAATGGATAATACACAGGTGTATGAGGTCAATGTACATCATGTTTTATCTGTTTAAAGGGAGAAGGCGCCAGCATCTGACAGGCATAAGTTAAGAATAAAAATGACATTGTGAGTATTGTGAGAATTATGGTAAATGGTGACAAAAACAGCCTAAATAAGGGGTGCTGTGTGATACTCACCCTCATCAAGGCCCTATAAATTAGTTAATTTGTGTTTATTTTACGTCTTTGTAAGTTTTACCCTAAGACAAAACTTGCAGAAACAGCTATAGGGGGAGGAGCTTATCAATTCAAACACTGCATACATTACCATGGTGCGGCTAACACATGTCGTGTGGCATGCATTGGTCACGCATGGTCAGCTCCCTGCAGTGCACATGCAATCTGATTGGTTGGCAAGAACTCAAATATTTTCTTAACTTATGTCTGTTAGTTGCTGGTGCCTTCTCCCTTTAAGTGTTAATATAAAAAATCAATGAATAACAACCGCCATTACTTGCTTGCCTCTATCCCCCTGTTATGCTGCACTTCTCATGTACTTCTCAACTACTAGTGTACTGTTCTGACTTTTGTTATTGCTTTTTAGCTTATTTCTATCATTCATGTTGCGCTTCCATACTACGCAAGTCTTTTGTTTGTCCAATAATGCGTACTAAACGGACAATGTATTCTGAGTTGCAGTACTATAGTTTTAAACTTACCAGTCACGTTTTTATTGTCTTTGATGAGTAGTGTGTGCAGGATTTTTCTGAGTGGGGGGGGGGGGCTTTATCCCCCTTCCAATGACACACCATACTACATATACAAACCCTTTGTGTATGGTACCTTGTGAGTGTTTGGTAATTGAAAGTGTTTGAGTTGGGTCCAGTGGCTGCTTTACAGCTAAGCCCCTGGAAGCATTTAGATTTTTCAGCAATTTAGAATCGTAGGAAGGCTCCTATTTGAGAGATGAACAGCAAAACTTTCATTTTACATAACCAAAATTATGTATTTGAACAAAAAATAATTTTTAAA
>JZLH01S0631228.1:2486-21267 GCA_001188425.1 Eucidaris tribuloides | reverse complement strand
ACCACAGTTAAAAAAAAATCTGAGCTACATGATTCCCCATGCCACCATTGTCTTTGATAAGGTCTAAAAATGACGCCCTGAAAAAAATTGTATTTCAAAATGATGATTTAGTGCTTTAAAAAAGTGAAAATCGTAAGTTGATCGGATTCACCTGCCCATTTTCTCCCATAGACTTACTGTGTGTACACCTAGGCTATTCAAACTCGCCCCGAGTTTTAATTGTTTATTCATGCATAACCTGCCATTGGCAGTGTAACTTTCCAAACTTTTTTTATTCTAGGGTGTTTATTTGTCCATATGAACACTACCACATAGTTCAGATATCAAAATTTGAAATTTTTTTAAATTGAAGCTCCACAATGTTAGCCTATCACTTTAAGATTTGTGGCGTGCACACCCATCAAATTCTGATGCTACCTGTAAAGGTCATATGAAATCATAATGCAAATTTGTCACACTCTGGCCATATTTAGTAAACTCATGAATTTTGCTGACATCTCTGTTTAATGTCTATGGAAGCTACAATAAGTTGGTCCTACCGGTCGAACCATTATGCAATCTGGGCATGTGCACACTGACGTACTGGTTTGGCAAAAGCGCCTCCTATTGCCAAATGCCCTGTTGTTGATAGGGAGAATTAAATGCCATTTCAAAACTTAAACACGAGTACTAACTTCGTAAAGTTTTATAAATGTCAAGAATAATTTTAGAATATAGCAAAAGATCCCTCTTTATTTTATATTTCATTAATAATGGAATATTTAATAGTATTGTTTCTTCCTCTTTTTAAATGTACAGAAGTGCAAAAGCTAATAGGACCAGTCACAGATCAACTGAACACAACAATAGCCCAAAAGCTGACTGCCACAGACCAACTGATGAAGGAAAACATCAATAAACTTGTCAAATCTAAGGTGAGATGAAGAGTTTTGGAATCATCGTGACCACATTAACCCGTTGGAGATTAAGTACGAGTTAACTCGTGTTGGAATCTATGGAAAATGCGTGTTATAGTGAAATCAAATCATCTCCAATGGGTTAATAGAATGACCACTATTAGACATGTCTTTGCAGTTTATTCATTTATTGCTGTATACACTGTATATGTTTAGTGGTTTATTTGTCACAAATACTACAAAAGCATCCCTGTTCATTAAAAAAATGATGAACTATGCTCTCAGCATCGTTGAATTGTAAATTGATGTAGGTTAACTTCTGTGACCACAAATTCAACCAGTCACATAAATGTCTGCAAGACAAAGTGTGAGTTTATAAATACATGTCTGTTCCCAAAAGTATCTTCGTATATGCATTTCTTTAGTTCAGGAACAGCTGTGAACCTGAGTTATTGCATCATCTTTTGTTGTGCTTGAGAATCCCCCAGCTATAGCACATGTCTCATTCTCAAAACCGGATAGGTTTATAATAAAATGATACAGACATGAAGGCAATGTTTTGATGTGGTTCTTCTGTTTTCAGGGTATTGCCGACACTATTGGACAGGCAGCATCCCACACTTTGTCCGGCACGATACAAACGACCTACCGAGATGCTTTCCACAGTACCGTCGTTCCTGCCTTTGAACGTGCCTGCACATCAATGTTTGAGCAGATCAATGCCAGCTTTGAGTCAGGAACTAAAGACTGTAAGTACTGCTAGATGGTGACAATGGAATTCTTCAATAGAGTTCCTAGCCAAGCTGGATGTTGGGGGAAAACCTGGAAAATGACTTTCCCTTTTTGCTAGTCAGGGAAAAGTCAGGGAATTTGAAGAAAAGTCCCTCAAATTATAGAAAACTCAGGGAATGTTTGTGCAGTGGTCAGACTTTCTTGACTCATGTCCTTACCAGATATTGAAGATGTTTTAAGCAAGAAATTGTCAAAATGATGTTCCTGGAATTCTTGACTTCCATCAGAGAAAAATCAAAGAATTCTATTCCCATGAGATGCTGGCAACCCTGCTGTAAAGCCACAAAAAAGTTGAAAAATAATATTAAACATTTGGGGGTATTACAATT
This sequence comes from Eucidaris tribuloides, assembly GCA_001188425.1. NCBI lineage: Eukaryota > Metazoa > Echinodermata > Echinoidea > Cidaroida > Cidaridae > Eucidaris > Eucidaris tribuloides. The sequence goes on along the minus strand of JZLH01S0631228.1, from coordinate 19,250 downwards.
TGGCATAAGATACTGTATATGATGTATATTTTCATGGTAATTTAATTTTGCAGATTTCACAAAGTGAATGAAAACACAATTAAAATATTGGAAGTGAACTCTCACAAAACTATCTGTCTTCAAACAAAATCACAAAGATATTTGTAAGCAGAAATATATGGCATATTATGGTAGTTGACTAGTTCAGGTATTGTAGACTTTGTATGCATTATGAAATGATATGTGTCCCTCTATAACTGAGGGGAACTTGTCATTAATTTTGAGAAATTAGACAATTTACATTGTGAAAACCTGCTTTTTAAAATTATGTACAAAATGTATGTTCATACCATGTTTAAACCAAAGGTATGATAATTTATATACAGTCCGGCCTCAGTTATATGGCCATCACTTAAAAACACAGGCTAACATTGTGGAGCTTCACGTTCAAAAATTCAAAAAATTTGCTATCTGAGCTACATAGTAGTGTTTGAATGGACACCTTAGAATACAAAAGTTTGGAAATTTATGCTGCCACTGGCAAGATATGAATGGATAAACAAGTAGTACTCGGGCCGAGTACAAAATAACCTAGATCCACACACAGTAAGTCTATGGGAGGAAATGGGCAGGTGAATCTGGTCAACTTCCGATTAACACTTTTTTAAGGCACTAAATAATCATTTTGAAATACAATTTTTTCAGGGCTTCATTTTTAGACCTTATCAAAGACACTTGGAGCATGGAGGATTATGTAGCTCACATTTTTTTTAACTGTGGTTAATGTTAGCCTGGGGGTTTAACCGGAGCTCTCTATTATCCGGACAATGGACTTACCAGTCGTTGCCTGTAATTGATACACCTTTATCAGAAGTGTACACAGAAACTGGCTGGGTACCAGGGAGCAGTAAATAAAGTGTCACTTGTGTGTGGTTTGTTGCAATTTGCCATGGTGTGTGGGTTGTTTTTACTGTAACTTCTCCCCCTATACTGTGTTTGTACATTATCTCTCTTATCCGGCCATATCACTTTTAGGAATGGCTGCTGGTCCCAACGTGGCCGGTTAATCGAGGTCAAACTGTAGTACAAAGTTTTTGAGATATCAACAATATTTTTTTCAAGAAAATTGAGTTAAAAAAACATTGAAATTACACCACATTGAGGTATTTAGAACATGGCGTAAAAAAAAATTAGCAAAACTATTGATAAGACAGCAAATGAACCTCAAAGTACTGAGGACTAACTTGGACAGGTAGCAATACAGCTACAAACAAGAGACTTCATTACCGTTGTTACATCACAATCCAAATATCCTCTTCTCTTGATAGATGTAAGTCAGTTGGAGGCTACCCTGGCAAAGATCAAGCAGAAGCAACGGGAAGGTCATGACCCCATTCTCAACGAGTTGAGGGGGCTAGTCGAGACACACAAGGCCAACGCAGAATCTCTCAAGACGTCATTGGTCCAAGACGTACAGGGAGAATTATCAGAACAGCTTCATACGACAACAGAACAGTAAGATTTCATTTCCCTTTTTTTACAAAGATAAATCATTCAAATTGTCATTGTTTCAAGCTTACAGCCACTTTAATTAGAGACTGTGATTGTGTTAATATGAATGTGGTTCTAGTCTACCAGTGATACGTATCCACTACTTGATTTAACATGTTATTTGTTGTTAGAAACAATGAGGTCTTCCCAATTGTTACATCTAGTATGTGACTTGTGGCATGATGAATGGTGTCTCGTGTGTCCACTGCCCGTGATGAAAACACTAGATTAGGCAATTTGTTGTCATTCTCTCATTCAGATGTAAGCTTGAAGAGGCCTTATTGTTTTCAACAATGGATATGAAAAATCACACTGTGGGTGGTATTACCAGTTGACATAGATGACATTCCCGTTCATGTAATTGAATATGAACCCTTTCTGTATCATGCTGAGAATATCACATACAAGGTCTGTGGAGTTTAGTGGCAGTGGTTCTGAAAGATTGCGATGTTGTCTAAGCCATTCAGCCATTGGCCATACCAGGGTAGGAATTAATTTTATTTTTTAAGGGCAATTTTTATAAGAGCCTTGGGGCTATTTTTGAATTTTGGGGGGCTATTTTTCTACCACTGGGACTACTTTTTCGTGGCACATCAGAATTTGAAGAATGTAATGAAAGATTGGCGATGTTTTAGCTGGAGCTTTAGCCATAAAAGCAACCATTTAATTCATTTTTGTTTCAATGCCATAATAAAAAAGAAATGTGAAATATTTTGTAGCAAATCTGAGGGCGATTCTGAAGGAAATGATCGCCCCAAAGAAGTGGATTTTGGGCTTTGCCAAGGGCTAAATTGCCCGTCGCCCTGGGTTATTTCCTACACTGGGCCATACGCACTTAAAGACAGAGTAAGGGATTTGCACGTCAGAAAACGGTGAAATGAATGAAATCAGCTCAAATCATTCACAATGTGAAGATTAGTATAAATAAACACCTATCATAGAACCTTTGGGTAGAATACGTAGTTTTGGTGACAATCTGGACAATTAAACTTCAAAATTTACAGTGACATTGACGTGCACGGGCTGTTCCAAAATTGTCCGATCAGCCGTTAGCCAAAGGTTGCACGGAGTTTAGCCGTTTAACCAATCAGTGTGCTCTGCTGGTCTTGCGACGGTACACATAACACGATATGCAATTTGAGCAAAATTTTAACTCACAGAAAGAACAACATTCTGGTAACGTTGTTATTAGTTTGTCTCATAAAACAAATTCATGACGTATGGATCTCAAACTTTCAACACACCATTTGTAAGTACTAAATTACCATTTGGTACTGATAATGAAGGGAAGTAATGACTTGCAAATCCTAACACAATCTTTAAAGCTGTTGCATACAGAATATGAGTGGTCAGTAAAATGATGACAACTACAGTAATTCTAGCAAATAGTGTGGTCTTTTCTTCGTTTTGGTTTATATGCAGTAATTCTTCATATCGCATATACCCAATATTTGATGAAAGCAGATACAATATATCCACATCCTGGACTTTTGCAGTCTTTCTAACTTCCTGTCTGACTCCGGAACGAAAGCGGGCGCATTGATTTAATACAGCAATCTGTTTCTCCAGTGTATTGCCTTTTTCATTCTATTGTTGTGGTTGAACTAGCTCTTCCCTGTCAATGAGAAATATCCTGACTTATCCCAAGTGTAAAAAATAAGGTGAAACAATGTGATTGACAAAATCAGGGAAAACCCCTGAGGTTTTTAAACACTGCCACCTTTAACATGCACAAATGAGGATATTGGATATGAACATGTGCGCAAATCTCGCCAGAGAATCGCCATAATCTGAGAGCATTTCCAACGTTCTTTCGTGACTTCTATATGTGATAGGGAGAATTGAAGTGTAGTGTACCAATTATGTATGAAACAATGTTTACAAACTAAGAGTATATAATACTTCAGACTAAACTTATTTTCCAGACAAGGTATTCTTTACCATTTTTGACAAAATGCACTATCGGATGCAAAGGCTTAAAATTATTAAGTGCATTACATTGTCATCATAATCTAGATTTTTTTTTATCAGAAATGAATCATAATGAAATAAAATATGCAGATTTGTAAATTTGAATTATGTGTAAAAAAGAAAAAAATATGAATGACAGTTTTTATATTTTTGGGTTTGAATTTCCCCTTCTGCCAGAATGAAGAAGGAAATTTTAGACAAAGTTCAGATGCTCGTCCGAGAGGAGCTGTCGGTGGCCTTACAGAAGCACCATGCCAGCATACAGGAGAATGTGATGGCTGCTGTGAGGTCCCAGGCCCCCACCCCGGTCCCACAGACACAGGATATACAACAGGTACAGGCCAGGATAAAACACCTGCTGGAACAGAAGCAGGTCAATACGGCCTTCCAACAAGTAAGTCAAATATCCCTGGTTGCCCAGCAGAAGGGCACTATCATTCATTCCCGGCAGAAGGGCCTTAACAGTAATTTTCTCTAATTGAAGAGTATAGAATAAGAAGTACTGAAGTCACATAATACTACATTTGAGAAATAAATGCTCAAAGTTTTCAAATTTGTCTACAGATCACAATTTGAGTTGTACATCCAAATGTGCTGAAGTTAATTGACACAATAAAAGATGGATATAGGACAAAAACAAACACTGTCACACTTATCAATTTCCAGTAATCAATATTGTGAACTTAAGTACTTCTTCTTTTAAAAACAAGGGTCTCAGGAAAACAAATGCATTTCTCGAATAAATGAATGTCAAAAACGCATAATTATATATTTTTCAAATGTCCTCCATAAGACGGACAATTTGATATGCAATTTGTCAAATTTGGACGTTGTTTTAAATTTGACCTCATTTGAGTTTTGACCGGAAGTAACCCCATATTCCATCAACAAAGCACAAAATACATGATAAATTCATATAATTTTCTTAATCCTTGTAACTAGTTGAGTAATTTGAGATACATTTTGAAGAAATGAGACCAAGTTAAAAATTTGACCCCGGTTGACCCCCTCCCCCAACCCCTACTAGGGAAGGGTTCATTTGACCAAAATTTTGTCAAAAAATTTCCCAGCATGTAACAACTTCAAAACAATCACTAACTCAATTTCGTCAAAATGTGACTTAAGTACTTCTTATTCTATACTCTTCAATTTGAGAAATATTGCTTTATTTGATATTTGTACTAAACAGACTGACAGAAGGATCTAAAAATATCACACTTCTTTGATTTCATGTGAAAAAAAAGCCAATGGTTTTCAAGTAAGAGCTAGAGACAATTAAGTGTTAAGGCCCTGCTGCCGGGAACATATGCTAGTGCCCTTCTGCCGGACAACTGACGATATGTACTTTAATTACAGATAGTGGTTATGTTCATAATTTCACCCTAACTAGTCCAGGCTATTTTGAGAGTTGATATGGCCAAGATTGCCCTCTTGAGATCCCGGCCGTCAACAGCACAACAAAAATGAGCACGCATGTTGCCCATGACATAATCTACACAATTGTAAACTTATTTTTTTTTGTACAAATTGTTTTTCATTGATTATGATAATTTTTTGCAAATGTATGCATGAAATTAGACTTTTTGCTCTAAATCACTTAATAAAGCTCCAAATATGCTAATTTTTTGTGTAGAGACTCTTTGAAATGTTCTTAGCAAATGTTCTTCAAAAATGGGCCTTCAATGTCTTCATATATCTTCAACTGGTCTCATCTATGTAGACACACATAAAGCTTGAGGAAAGCCCATCAATAAAATGAAAGTTGCAACCCCACAAAGGGAAAAGTGCACTTTAAATGATGATGATGATATTGATGACGATGATGATGATGAGGAGGATGATGATGATAATGGTGATGATAATATTAATAATGATAATACAAAACATTTATTTGGTGCTTAATACAAACATTTCTAAGCGCACTGTTTTCTGTCTATCATTTAATACCAGGAATTAAAGTTAAATACAAATACAAAAATTAGATGAGAAACCTTAAGTAGTTCAAAACAACAGACATATAAATTAATGAATAATGAAAATCAAAGTTGGTGTGCCCCCCCCCCCCCCCCCAATTGACATTGACTGACCTACAACTGGGGCATTCCAGAGAATTATTTATTAAAAAAGTAAGTTTTCAGCAGGGTCACAAACTGATTCACGGATGTAGCTAGATGTATATGGGCAGGTAGAGAATTCGAGAGAGAAGGGGCAATTGTAGAAAAAGCATGATTAACATATTTTGTGGAGGTGCGAGGTCCAGGAGTTAACTGCATTGTAGAAGATGAACAGAGAGGTCTTGAGGTAGTACTGGAACGTAAAGAAATGAGATCTGCAAGTCTGCAAGATACTTGGGGGACTGCATATTAAGAATTTTGTATGTAAGGAGAAGAACTGAAAAAAATATACTATCATGTATTGGAAGCTAGTGGAGAGAACGCAGGATTGGGGTTATGGGCTCAGATAATAATGATAGTGATGATGATGATGATGATGATGATGTATGTTTTCATCCTATTGCAGGCCCTGAATGCATCTGATTTGCGTGTAGTAGTCTTCACCTGTCAGGAGGTGACCCCCGAGGCGGTATTTACCGATGATGGCTGTCTCTTGGAGCAACCCGTCCTTCTCTCCCTCATCCAACAACTGTCACAGGATCTTGGCAAGCAAACCAAAATCAAATGCATGTAAGTTACTCAACAAAATTATGAGCAGTTGATATTTCTCAATATTCCTAAATTTAGGAGGTTACTTAACCCTAAAAAGACAAGTCTGTTTTGATGGCCGAAAAGACTGGGGGGGGCCTAAAGGGCTTCTGAACTTCTGAACTGTATGTCGCAAATGTTGTTTGAAACCTGAAAAGATGGGGAGATTTGAAAGAAAAAAATCATGAAGCGCTGCAGGAAAAGCTTTGCACGTCACAGAGTTATCATGGCAAAAAGGTTGTGGGGGGGGGCGACCTTTTTAGACCCCCCCCCCCAGTCTTTTTAGCGTTAACCCAACAGTTCTGTCCAGTTTAAAAGTAAATTTCAAGATTGGAAGTTGTGCTGAACTTAAGACACAATTATGATACCTGAATCAAGTATAATATTTAAGATTTCTACCTTTTATGGTCAAACATGTCCTCTATGTTGTACAATTGTAATCAGAAAATGCTGTGATAGTCAGATTTGATGTGTAGCTTTCTATGGGTGTAATGTTTATCAGTGTTGTACTTTAATTCAGTACGGGAGAATTTATGCTTATTTCTCCTTAAGTAGACATATTCACAAATTCTTCCAGCTTGAATGTACTTTGTAACCAGTGTCATATTGGTACATGTATGTGTTTCAACTCATTTGTTTGTTTGTTTTTTGAGGCATTTTTACCTCTTTCTATCCTGTCACTCTCCTTTAATGTAGTTATTTAATCATATTAAATGTTATGCATAATTTGGACAGTGAACACACTTAAAGGGCAGTGACACAATTGAGAGAAATAACAAAATGCTTCTTGAACCAAACTGGTTGAAAGATATATCAGTTTATACACTAGCTGGAGTGTATTTCCTGGCTGGAGGATTTGTTTTGAATGTGTTTATTTAAAGAGAATCAAGCCAGAACATACCATCACTTTATTTTTCTCATGCCTTGAGAAAAAATTAATCCCACAGAATGTTACACAACAAATTTGTCAGTCACAATGCCTACTGATGGTAGTACTTCAAAAAAAAAATTGAGTCAACTTTTGACTACAAAATTCTCACAGTAGAATCCATGCATAGTTTACTTGATTCTGGAATAGTTTTACCCCAAGTTGAGGACTACCCCTAATCATGTCATTTACCTTTAATCTGTTGAAGACTAAGTACGAGATACCTTGCCTTGGAGTCTATGGAGAATCCGTGTTATGTTTTGTGTTCTAGGGCGTCCATTCAAACACTGTCAGATATGTCAGATATCAAAGTTTAACAATTCTGTAAATGGGGCTTCCACAATGTTAAAAAGTGTCTGTACATATGTTGGAGAGATAAAACTGGTATATTATTATCCTTACAAATAAATAATTTTAGATGATTTTCATCAATTTTCATCCTTTTCCTCCCTTGCCATCAGGTACATCGACGAGGCCCTTCTGGCCGTCGACACCAAATTCCCCGTCACCAAGGAGCATCTCCCAGGCATCATCGTCCAGCTGAGCCAACAGATATCAGAGGTCATCCATGCCAATCCCAACCATCCACAGGTTAAACAGCTCCGAAGGGTCCACATGCAGGCGCAGTCCCTCAAATGAAGAATGCATCTTAACCCTTTCGCAATGGGAACCGAACATGCCCTGTGTTGACTCTATGGGATGTTCAGAATCTTGGAGGCAACGGGTTAAAGACTGCTATTCAGTAATCATTAACAAAAATCCTGATCATCTTTTAAAGGCTGGGGATCTCTTTTGCATTGCTAGAAATTAACATCGTGTAAACACACTGGTATTTAGAATAAAATACCATGCAAGGAACTGCAGCAAAATATATGATAAAAAAAACACAGATTTAGTGGAATTAGATTGACCGTTAAATTTCGATTTGAATTATTGTCTCATACAGACAAAAATTTCCAGCATAAAACATACACTAAGCTGGCAGTTGGTTTTGAGGGCATTTTTCAATTTCTAGGTAATTACTGATCTTCATATTTCAAAGACATCCATTCAAGGTCTTGAGTGACCTTTTGGTGTACCAGGGGAGGGTTGCAAATGAGATTCCCTGCCTTTAAACATATTTACACTATAATTATATTCAAATCAAGAAACACTGGCAGATGGAACCAACACGCAAAATTATATTATTACATTATGATATTGTATGTCATGATAGATTGTTGTTTCAGTTGTGTCACCCAAATTTACAAAAACTTTTGCTTTAATTTTTTCGATTCAATGTTTGTTGGATCATGATCGTTGTTTTTATTATCGACTCAAGGGAGACTAGAGACAGCAGAAAACCACTTGTGCCTGAGGACTTGAGTTGTTTGTCAACCCTAAATGTACCCCTTTAGTTATTTTAACCTGTTTAAAATTATTTGATTTTGCAAAAACATGCATTCTACATAGACCCCAGCTCAAGTTATCTAGGGTTTAGTCTTCAACGGGTTAATCCCACGGTGTGTGTGTGGTAATCTCCACCATCAGATTGATTTCGAGGCTGAACAGCAATTTGGAAACTAGCAGTAAGGTTTGGAGAGAAAACAAACTTATCTAGGTGAAACACTAATGCAAGTACAGGCACAAACACCATGCATACCCTACAATCTGCACAATTTCAGCAGTGGTTTCGTGACAATGGCTAGTACAGTGCAAGTCATATGAAAAAGAAAAATGTACTATCCCAAAACTTTCAAAATCGAAAAAAAGATACAAAACTGATATCACAGAATGATACCATAACCCAGTGCTGCCAAGTGGTACTGATTTTTGGTAATTTCTACTGAAAGTGGCGAAGATTACAGATGGTTGCATGAAAAATACTGATTTTATTAATCAGTTTTGTGTAATTCTGCTGCATATATGATAGAATTACTAATTTTGACTCGAAATATGGCAAAATTACTGATTTTTAGCTGTGAAATTACTAAAAGGCATTGATGAAAGTTGGCAGCTGTGCATAACCATTTTACCTTCATATCATATTTTGGTTATTCATATTCAATCACAGATGATTGCTCAGCAATCAATTTGCTTAAAACATGTCAAAATTGCTTTTGTCCATGATGTGAGTACATGACTGTTTGCTTTGTTGGGAATGACTGACCAACGTTATCATGCTACACAATCTACGCCAACTTCAGCATAAACAATTTTGATTGATTAACTGATTGATTAATCCATGGGCTGGGTGGGTTCCCGTGTGCATGAAATGTACCCTAAGTTACTCACCACAGGCATGGACTAGACCATCAGACATAACAAAATAGTGAGGATAGACTTTTGCTACCCCGGCACTTTTTTCGCTGGAGGCCGTTTTCAAAAATACCGTCAAAATGCCATTATATACCATATAATGATGTTTTCATAGCCACTACTAAATACCGTCAAAATGCCATTATATACCATATAATGATGTTTTCATAGCCACTACTTGGGGTGAAATGGTCCAGTTTTCAACATTTTTGTATATTTCTTCGTGCAAAATGTAAAGTCGGGTCAGATTTAGCAAATTAATTGTGCATTTGATAGAGGGCGCTTTTCAAAATGGCTGTTAAACGCCACTTAATGCCTAAAAATGATGTTTTCATAGCTACTGAATGGGGGAAATGGCCCAGTTTTTCAGAATTCCCCCATTTGTTGATATAAAGTGTATAGAAGGGTCAGATTCACCAATAAACTGTATTCCTCATAGAGGGCACTTTTCAAAATGGCCACCAAATTCCATTTAATATACTGTAATGATGTTTTCATAGCCACTATATGGGGTGAAATGGCCTGGTTTTCAATGTTTTTTCTATACATGTTGATGTCAAATGTATAGAGGGGTCAGATTCACCAATAAGTTGTATTCCTTATAGAGGGCGCTTTTCAAATGGTCACCAAATGCCATTTAATAACTTAAAATAACATTTTCATTGCTGGTATTTTGGGTGGAATGGCCTGCTTTTCAGTGTTTTCCTAAATTTGTTGATGTCAAATGTATAGAAGGAAAAATGAGGAAAGGTTACCATAACGAGCCTCACATTTTGTATACAAAAATAGAAATGTGATATGTAGGCATTAATTATGATTACCAACTGTACTACAATCCCTTGCAATTCAAATGTGACCTGCTGGGTTCTTGCAAGAGGAAGTATTTTTTACTGGATCCTGGTGGCATCTACCGAATTTACAGCACGATAGGCCTTTGCTTTGGCACGTGCATCTATTTGTCGCTCACTTGGCGCACTGATACAGTAAGTTGTATTCTTGTGGTATGCGTTAGAACGATGGCCGTATTTGGCGTAAGTACCTCATCTACTTCGACAAATCCATAAGAGTTGAGTCTAATGCATGCGATGTGGTAAAGAGAATTCATACCATCTGAAATGTGGGATACCAGGCTCTTATTGCATAACGCGTTGAACGCAGCTTGCTGTGGTGGTATATGAACCATTTTAGTTGGTCCATGGTTTTACACTTGGTTACTCTCTAAAGTACTTGTGTTAGATATTCATCTGCTATGGCCATACTGGTATCCATCCCAGTTTGGATCATTTAGGTTTTTGCCAAAGTCCACAAGATAATCTGTTACATCAGTTGAGAAAGATAACTGCAAAGTGCTGCCTTTCCACACCTGGACACGATGTGGCTACAGAAGTAAAGTGGGTACTTCAGGCATAAACCAATAACATTATGTCCGAATTGCCCAATTCATCATGTACTTGTGGTAACCTTTACCTTTTTTTTTCCTAGTTTGTTTGGGTTTATGAACTTAATGACTGAAGTGACCTGCATAACAAGACTAAAGAAGTTGTTGTTACTGCAGATATTTCTGAACACTTATTGTCTGGAAAGAATGAAGTCTAGTCAGATTTGTTTGTTTGACAAATATCAGAAAACTTTGAAATTGGGCCATACCACAACATGTAGTGGCTGTTTACATGTGATTATATACTATTAAGTGGCACTTATAAGCCATTTTAAAAATTGCCCTGTATCAGGGATACAGTTAATTAGTGAATCTTAGCACTCTATACATTTTACATCAACAAATAGGGAAACTCTGAAAAACTGGGCAGTTTTCCCCATATTATGGGTATGAAAACGTCATCATAAGGCATTAAATGGCATTTGGCCGCCATTTTGAAAAGCACCCTCTATCAGGAATACAGTTAATTGGTGAATCTGACCACTCTACACCTTTTACATCAACAAATGGGGAAACATTCAAAAACTGGGCCATTTTTCCAAATATTATGGCTATGAAAATGTCATTATAAGGCATTAAAAGGCATTTGGCAGTCATCTTGAAAAGTGTCCTCTATCTGGAATACACTTATTTGGTGACTGACTGAACTATACATTTGACATCAACAAATATAGGAAAACATTGAAAAAAAATGGACCATTTCACCCCATATAGTAGCTATGAAAACATTGTTATATGATATTAAATGGAATTTTGGTGGCCATTTTGAAAATGCCCTTTAGCGAAAAAAGTGCCAGGGTAGCAAAAGTCTACCCTCACTTTTTTGTCTGATGTCTAGTCCATGCCAGTGAAGAGTAACTTGGGTACATTTCATACACACGGGAGCCCACCCAGCCATTCCATTAGATGAGCAATCGCCCTTGACTGAATATGAATGACCAATACACCAAAAAAAGTAAAACGGTTATGTTATCGTTTTATGATATCTTTGTTTTATTTTGGGAGATTTGGGATTGAAACTGTGTTTATTTTTTTGTGACTCACTGTACATGTTTATGGCACTGTGCAAATGTAAGTATGATATACATGCTTGTGGTTGCTGATTGAAGGCTAGTGTACATGGACATAGTGGGTTAAAATTGTGTTCATGACTTGCACACCCCGAAATCAACCTATCGACCAAAATAAGCTAAAATTACTTATAATACGACAAAACGAAACATTGTGATTTAGCGCTAACAAAATCACAAGATTTGGAAAATTTACGTTAGTGCAATGGATTATCAAAAATGTTTTTTTCTTTTTCATTTATATGTCAAGAAACTTAAATTTTTTGGCATTGGTACCCTTCAGTGTTTTAATTGGCATCTGCTACGTGAGTGAAGTAACCTCAATCATGTTGGATAAATGGGTGTGTTCCTTGGTTTTAAGTTGTTGTTCAATTCATGTGCAAACACTGCTTTCAGTAGGAAATGTTTCTGGTTACTAAAAGATGTCTGCGAATTAGCCTTGATAGGATGTAAATTTTACATTGGTTTGTCAGTATTAAAAGTGTAGACACAATTCAGAAAGGAATGTCACATTCATGTGAAGATGGCAAAATCATTTGTTAGAAGTTCATATCATATTTATACATGTCCTTGAGACCCAAACAGTCAAACAGGACTTACCATCTCTTATCAAGCATGTTGTTATCATATATACAAAACATACATTATTGACAGATATATTGTTTTCACATTACTTTTAATCAGGTTTTCAAATTCAACAAGAATTGAGCAATTGTTGGATAGTAGTTTGGCCCTTTTGAACTAATTACTTTTCTATAATATGTCAAAAACAGGTCCCCCTGTGAGTATCAGCAAATCATCTGATAGTTTGGGGTTCCATGTTTTGGGTTACCAATTAAGAGTAAACTTTCTTATTGTACGAAAGTATCCATGATGTGAACATAGTTTTGTTGTTGTAACTTTGCAAACTTATTCTTTACTGGAGGAAAACAGAAATCATGCCTAGCAAGTACTGTATACGCCATATATTTCGCGTCCATATATTTTCGCGATTTTGCTTCGAAACGGCGAATTTGCGAGGGTATATTTTCGCGATTTTAGTGTATTTGCATTCACTTTGTACAGAAATGACAGGAAGTGAAAAGTTCAGTAAGTCGCGAAATTCGCGAAAATAAAACCACCGCGAAATATTTAGCGTATACAGTAATTGATTTGTTTGTGGTGCAAATTTTTTGATATCATCGTGTTTGCTGTACTGTATGAAAATGATAACAGCACCAATTTATAATTACTCTGTAGTCTTATCAACATGGTAAATCTTCCTAGGATATTGCTAGGCTTTTTCTTACTATTTTCACAATGAGGACCCCCCCCCCCCAAAAAAAAAAGAAAAAAAGCTGTGCACAGAGAGCGCAAGTACCTCGGCCAAAGTTACCATTTCTTCTTCCACCTAACTTGCGTAAATCACGTAAATACTCTGCAGCCTGAAGGGGAGGTAGACCACTCACAGGGACGACAATACAGATTGTACATGAGCTATTGTGGGGAACTTTAGTTCGTGCATCTTGCTTGACATTGACCTTAATACGTGACCTATGACCTTAATGTATTGGGTAGTGGTGACAAACTACGAGGTGTGACAAAAAAGAAGTGAGACTGTGACATCCACGCCCATCATGCAATGTCAACATCTCATCAACATTCTGCTAGAAAATATTTTTCGCCTGTGTCACTCTGTGCCCCTTTTCCACCTTTTGTTTGGCACATCCCTGCTTTGCCACGTCACGATACATGTGGAGCGTGGAATCAAGTTCTTGGTTCAGTTTTAGGTTTTTCAAGAGGCTTATTGAGAAAATGCAATGTCGCAGATGGCTTTTTCTCCTTAAGCCTCTTGGAGAAGCTCAAGACTGCTTGTTGGACCCTGCCTAACCGAACCAGGAACTTGTTTGTGCCACCTGTAGTATCGTGACGGGGTGTAGCAGGGACGTTTCAAACAGTAGCCTGAGGAAGGGGAACGGAGTGAGACAGGTCTACAATATTCTAGCTGAATGTTAATGAGATCTTACCCAACAAAGAGGCATGGGCAGTTGGTTGATTGATATTGCGTAATAGGCGTGGCTGCCACAGTCTCATTTCTGTTTTGTCACACCTCGTGTACTGATTTGCAAGCAGCCAGGTAAACAGATGGTTTCAGTGTGTACTTTCCATCATTCGTTTAATACCCACATAATCACATTTTATTGAATAGCAGCATGATCTATATAATGACTTTGGTATCGTGGAATGAGTGGATCCTTCTAGATCAACAATTAAAATATCTAATATGCATATTTCAACGATCTCTCTCCAGGTGTATCAGTATTTACCATCATAAAGCTACATTTAAAAAATAATAAACGTAATAAGGACGTAAGTTATACACGTCAGATAAAACTGTAGTCAGATGTACTATGCATTTAAACACAATGGAGCGTTTGTCTGTCGCTGTGAAGATATTAAAAGGTGATTTGTTTATTGTCAGATTATGTTTTACATGTATGTTCCAGGTACTGCATTATGACATCAGATAATTTGAAGAAAAAATGTATGTATCTTTCAAGTAAAAAAAAAAACAGCAGACAAAGATGTTGGATTAAGTTCAAACATTGTAAGATATTTGAAAGTATTGGTTCTACAAAACTGTGACATCTGGAAGTGTTTTTGTACGTTGCTATGTTGTGTTCTTTTTAAACTCTCAAGTTTTTAATAATAAAACACATGTTGATTTGCATGTACTTGTTTTTTCCCCCAGTGTATTGTTTTGTTTGGATGTCTACTAATTGCGTTGAGTTAGACATTACGTAGATTTCCATTCAAAACACTTAAAACATTTCCAATTGTTTTGATCAATTGAGTATATGTAAACTGACACCAGGGTTGGGAAAAAATCGTGATTTTAAAAAAAAATCAATTTTTTAAAATTTAAATCACAATTTTTTTTATTTAAATCAGATTTTTTTTATTTTTTTCCCAGAGAGGCACCAAATATGTTCATATTCCGAATTCAAAATTGCCTATAGGAAACTTGTGTTCCATCAATTTTTATTTCCTTTTAAATATTAGTCATCATGACATGGTTGAATAAAATTGGTGCTTTAGAAAAAAATGATTTTTAAAAAATTCAAATCATGATTTTTTTTTAAATTCAAATCGATTTTTATTTTTTTTCCCCTGAGAGGTTCCAAATATATGTTCATGTTCCAAATTTGAAATTACCTATAGGAAACTTGTATTCCATCAATCATTATTTTCTTTTACATATCAGTTATCGAGGTTGAATAAAATTGGTGCTTTAGAAAAAGAAAATTAAAAATGATTTAAAGAAAAATTAACAATTTAAAGTGTAATGCAGCACATCCATTTTGTTTTCCTAAGCTAAATGTCTTTAGGAACATAAGTGATAAACATTCACAAAAATCATCATAATTTTCTTTCATATTTCACTTAACAGTATAGGATTATGGGGGTATGTAGTGGTAGAAATTGAATTATTACAGTATTTCTGTGAATATTACTGTGCCTTTCAATGCCTAAATGTGCAAATTTGCCATGATTTCCAGTTGAAAATCATTTTTAAAGCATTATAATTTTTTATAATACACAAGTCTATGGGAGTGATTTAAATCAATGATTTTTTTTTTAATCGAGGTGATTTAAATCGCGATTTAAATCGTGCCAACCCTGACTGACACTGAATATTTTACAATCACCTCTGATTGTGCAATTATAAAGACACTGTGGAAAAGTATGTGTTTACGACTTCCATTTTGTCCATAATATGGGGTGGATTGTGCCAAGTCCTTTAGGCGGTAAAAATTAAAGGAGAAAGTAAGAAATGTAAATTTGGAATTGATTTTATGGATTGATTGACTGACTGAGTGATTGATTGATTGAATGATTGATTGGTTGATCGATCGATCGATTGATCGATTGATTGATTGATTGATTGATTGATTGGATTGATCGATCGATCGATCGCTTGATTGATTGAATGATTGACTGATTGGTTGAATGGTTGATTTGCTTGATTGATTGATTGATTGATTGATTGATTGGTTGGTTGGTTGGTTGGTTGATTAATTGGTTGATGATTGATCGACTGATTGATGGATTGATTGATTGATTGATTGATTGATTGATTGATCGATTGGTTGGTGGGTTGGTTGGTTGGTTGGTTGGTTGTTTGGTAGTTTGATTGATTGATTGATTGATTGATTGATTGATTGATTGATTGATTGATTGATTGAGTTGTTATTTCGATAATTGGTTATTGTCCCCAACTCTTTAGATAGTAGACTTATACACATGAATTTTCATCCAAACGCATAAATTGTTCCTTGCAATTTGATCAATTGATTTTGTGTAAATTGACATTTTATAATGTATGATTACCTCTAACTCTGTAATTATAAAATACTGTGGAAAGAAAAATGGCTAGTGTCATACAAGCCTCAAAAGTGGCGTATTAGTCCACTGTAATACTCAACTAGAATGACTTAAGGCCTCCGCACACTATGCGATCCGATTTCGACCCGATTCCGATTCGACGAGTTTGTTGAGTCGGGATGTGTGCGGTGCTTCCGATCCGACTTGCGATTCGCAGTAGGTTTTTGGCATGCCGAATTCCTACGATTAGTCGTACGACTTGCTTGCGATTTTTCTGGATTCATGATTCTTGATAATGACGTAAATTACGTCATAATTCCGAGTCGTACGACAAAAGTCGCACAGTGTGCGGAGGCCTTTAGTCAGCAAAAGCTCTGAACGCTTGAAAGAACATTTGTCGAAAACAGTAAAGGTACTCTCACACTTCGCCGTCTAAAGGCGAAGTCACACTGTACCGTCTGA